>CM042553.1:14332519-14600019 GCA_023630585.1 Cranoglanis bouderius
CTGTTAGAATATGCAGATTTTAACATGTTCTCTTGTCATTCTTTCTCCACACCCCTCTTTTTTTTCTGATAGGATCCCAAATTTGGTTTCGGTTTTGCTATCTCAGGCGGGAGGGACAAGCCGAACCCAGGCAATGGGGACACAGCTGTGATCATCTCTGATATTGTGCCCGGTGGCCCAGCTATGGGCAGACTACAGTGAGTTCCTTACGTACACATCACTTCCTCCTGCACCTCCAGGCTAATCCCGTCCAACCTGTCATGTTTGTGTATAAAAAGAAAACCTACAGGCCCCAACACCTCAGCATGCTGTGTTTAACGCAGCATAATTTTCCATTCTTGTGAAACAAAGCAAGATTTTATAATGTTTGATTGTGTTACTGGCTGCTGTCTCTTTAAGTAAGAAAACATCTGCTAACTGAGAATCTGAAGGGGTACTTACCAGGAAGTAGTGTCTGAGCGTATTGCGCCATCCTTTTTTGTTTACATTGGCTTCCCATTAATCTTTTCATTAACTGTATAAAGTCCTACTGACATTTGAAACTAGTGGCATAAGTCAATCCTTTTAACCACTGTTGCCAGGTTTGGAAGATTTCCCAACTGTTTTTAATTTATTTGACTGGACAAATTGATTGGACTTATACCTGTATAAATAGTGTAATTTATTTTCAAATATTTTCATTCTTTCAGCTTATAATTTTCAAAATATTAAATGATAGAACCAGTGATACCAATCTGCCAACCCTTGTTATACTCCATTAAAACGATCCTTTTATTATAGCTCTTAAATCCAAGCACTGTTGGTGTTTTTAATTCCAGATCAAAACATGATTGAATCCAAAATTAAATATGCTATATAAATATATACTCTCATCTGTACAGGACACGGGACCAGATAGTGATGGTGAATGGGGTGTCAGTGGAGAACACCACCTCACAGTACACCATTCAGCACCTCAAAAGCTGTGGCAAAACAGCCAACATTGTGAGTACAACCACCCACAAAACCAGTGCTTTATCTGCCACTCTGCAGGCTCTGGTGTCTAGTTTCCTTCTGTAGTAAGAGTTTGTGTTTTACATGAAAGGCTACTGATAGACCAAACTATTCATATTGATGAAAGAATTAATATTGTTGCTGTCGTCTTTTGCAGACAGTAAAGAGGCCTCGCACAGTTCAGATCCCAGCCAGTGGCAGACCCACACGAGCTTCCTCACAATCAAACCTGCTGGACAATGACCGATATGACCGGAAACCCCCGCGTGGGTCAGACTCAGGGTACGGGCGGCGTCCTCGGAGTACCTCACCTGAACGCAACGGCCACGACCTGCCACTTATGTCCGGCTTCAAGAGACTACCCAATCAGGACGCTTCAGATAAACCCATCAGAGCCACGCTAGTGAAGCTGAAACCTACAGACGGTGAGGGGATGAGCCATAGAGACACTTTCAGGATTGAGGGATGGATTTTATTAATCCCTTAGAGCCCCGGTCCCCAACCTTGGTCCTGGAGTACCTTGTGTTGTGCATATTGTAGTGTTTATGAACAGAGAAAACAGGGAGTATTCCAGGACCAAGGTTGAGAACTTTGTAAGGGATTTAGATGGCATGCATGTATTCTATGATCCATTTATCTAATAAATGTAAGACATTTTGTGCAGTTAATTTTGGTATACTAATATGTATATTGCGAGACAGACATCAGTTCTGTGGGGTTTTTTTTAATGCTTTAAGTGTTCTGTGCAAAATTTCACTCTCTCCTAGAGTATGGGATGAAGTTGGGGAGTCAGATTTTCATCAAGCACATGACTCCTACTGGTCTGGCTGCTAAAGAAGGCACACTGCAGGAGGGAGATCTCGTTCTCAAGGTTAGATGCTCTCATTCTCAAGGTATAATGTTCTTGAATACTTATTTAACCTGATTGTTGATTTAAAAATGTTAATAATATCTGAATAATAAATTCAATTTTCCTTAGATTAATGGAATGACTACAGAGAACCTCTCCTTGCTGGAGACCAAGCACCTGGTGGAGAAGTCGAGAGGTAAACTCTCCATGGTGGTGCTGAGGGACAACAGGAAGTTCCTGGTCAGTATTCCTGAAGTGGAGGACAGTCCTCAGAACAGTGCCGAGGAGAAGAGCGGTGGCAGCAGCTCAGAGCTGGAGGGTGAGTCTCTAAAGTTCTTTAAAAAAAAATAAATAAATAAAAGTCTAAAACTCATTGCAGTGTTCATTGTGAATGTGCTGTTATAAAGGCCACAAAACATGCATAAATGTTATTTCCCATCAGAGATTTCTGATCTGGACATGGACATACCTGTTAGGAATCGATCGTCTCGTGCACCGACCCGAGAACGTCGCACACGCAGGTAAACAGCACACACGCAACGGTCAAACCTGTAATGTTGAAGGTGGAAATGGCTCATACAGAATTGTCTTTTGTGTTTCAGAACCCGGGGTGAGGTTCCTCCTTCCTCAAAAGCTCGTGATTCACCCCATCTACGCACCAACAGGTCACAGCCAACTTCCTATGCAATGCCTCGACGCAGAGGTCAGTCTTGCTTAACTGGCATTCAAACACACACCGATCAGTCAGATTTTTCAATCATGTCACTCAGGATCTGGCAGCCATTTTGTGTAAAATCTGATTTATGTACTGTAAGGTAAGATTTTTTTTCTGTCCAAAGGCTGTCCATTTTTGCAAAAAATGTATTTATGTGCATACATTTTCAATTATATCATTCTGCTCTGTAAATGAAAGGGGATTTAAAAAAACGAATGAGAGGTTTATTATAATAATAATAATAATAATCATCATCATCATCATCGAAATCCTGTAATAACTTCATTACCTGGTTCATGTGTAGTCTCATCTGAGTCAGAATCAGACCACAGCAAATCTCCTCCTCCGGCTAAACATGACAGCAGTGACAGCAGAGACCGGTACAGGTAAAGTTGTCGTGTTTCACAACAGGCCTCAAACATATCCGAACTGCTACACACACTCCCATTATTTCACATTAACTTATTAACACTGGTATGCATTTCATTATATATGAGAGTAAATGAGTGGTTGTCATTACAGAGTGCTCTCAGGAGTATCAGCGCTGCCTAATCCTCGAGCTTCTCCTGTCAATTATAACTTGAACGCTCCTCGCAGCTCCTACTCATTGCCACGGCCACACAAAGGTCTGTCCCAAATTTTTTACAATTTAGATACCACAGTCAGCCATGTTATGGTCTAAAATTTCCCTCATATATGATAATCCTATAATCTGAAGTCATGGAACCTGATTCTGTTAAAATGGTCAATAGCCATAAGCTTGTTTTGTTTTTTTTGTTTTTTTCTTCTGCATTTTAGCAGTTTCAGAGTCTGATTCAGACCGCAGTGCCTCTCCACCCCCAAGACGGGAGAGTCCCAGGACTGACAGTCAGTCCAGATACAAGTAAGAGTTATTACAAACATAACAGCTTCAAATACACTTGCTTTTCCTTGATCTTTCCCTCTGTAGTGTGTCATGCTCTTGTCATAACATTGCCTCAAAACACCATCACTGCATTTTAACTGGCAGGTTATACATCATATATACCACAGCTTAAATACCATTGTCTAGCATATGTGACTGATTTGCTGTCTGTTAAAACACACTTGCTGGTTAGTGCTAGTTAGCTAGCTAGGTTATTCAGCAAACAGTAATCAAGTTGTGCTTAGAATCCACCCTCAGGAATGAGGAAAACTAATCAATTAGAGGATATGAGTATATGCACATGTGTAATGTGTAAAATATGATACAATTTTGCTTGCTTTTTTTCTTTTCTTCTCTCCCTCTCCTAAGCTATAACAATACAAAAAATGTAACTTGTTGCACTACCACAGCTTTTATTTCCTGTACTTGACCTGATGCATCTTGTCTGACCCTACAACACTCAGATCATGACTTTGTCCTTCCCCTCCTCTCCCAGGGTGCTCCCTGACCTTCCCCAAGCTGGCTTGAAGTCATCTTCCCGCAGCCGTTCCCTGGACCTCCTCAGCCATGGCTCCTCCCCATACAGACCCCCACTGCGAGGTGAGACCCTTCCTCCGTCACTTCCACTGCTCATCCGCTTCACCCCACTGTCTTCCCTTTTCACTGCCTCAGGTACAGAATGTTAGATTTATGTCTAACACTGTTTTTCTACAGATGAGTCCGAGTCAGATGAAAGTTCAGGAGCGGCACTCAGATCAGGAACGCTGTCCAGCCAGGACTCGCGCAACAGATACAGGTATTGATGAGGGAGGTCTTGCTGCCCCTCCTCATTCAACATGCTGAACTCCAGCAAGAACTTCCCATACAGGACCACTTATCTACTGGGCATTCAAGAGTTAATTCATTTTATTTTCAATTAAAAATTGAATGAATACATTCTTTTTTTTTTAATGTATGTATGTTTTGGTGGTATTTAGGCTATTTTGTGCGTGCATTCTTTTTTTGTTTGATTGTTTTTGTATTGTTCACATGGCGTTTTTTGCTCCTTTCAACTGTTACCCTCATGCTTGTTTGCATATTTTTGTAGCATTATGCTGCAGTGTAATAAATTTGTGATCTTAAATAAAAAGAATCAAATCACATTGAATATGTGACTGTATTTGCATTGATTTTGCTGTGCTAGATGACCACCATAATTAAATGAAATGTTAATAATTAATATAATTAAATCATAGCAAAGATATAGCAAACATAATGACCATAGACATGTGATATGATTCAGTGGAGTCACATTAAAATAGACTGAGTATTCATGTGTAATTAGAGAAAATGTATTGAAAAATCAGCTATGCAATAGACTTTTTTTTTTTTATATATAGATTTATTGGTTTAATGTTATAGTTTTGTCCCATTTCTCACCAACCAAAACTTAAACTCCTGAGTACTTTTAATTCTGAATTCATCAGCATTTAAAAGAATGTATCCATTTATAATTTGATATAAACAGACGTTAATATCTTACAGAGCTCTTAAAAGAACAATTCTATAATTTTTATTAAAACCTAATGACAGTCAAAGGATAAATATTATTTTTCGTTTAGGATATGATTTTGAAGGCTTGGAAAATGCCCATACATCCTAAACTGGCTCGAAGACGCAGATTAGTTCCTGTACCATTGCTATGATAAGCAGTGCTGGTAGCTGTTATCAGAAGCCAGGCAGTAATACGCCATTTGCAAATGAAACACACACACACACACACACACACACACACACACACACACACAAAGGACACCACCCCGTTAATGCTTCGTTAATGCTTTATTAACGTTTTGTTATTTTTAATATCTTCCACATTTCCACGTGTAGTTGGACACAAATAAATTCCACCTTCTCACTCGTTCACCTCTTCCTTTTGCTTTGGCAGGGCCACACCTGAGATAGCATTAGCCCCCATGGTTGCGGCCCCAAAATGGTCAAAACCCTCAGCACCCACCAAGAGAGGTGAGCATGGTGTAATCGCACACATTTTTGCCAAGTCGATCGGAGAAACTGATTTCAAAGTATGAATTTTATGTTCATGCAGCATCATCAGAGTCTGAGTCAGATGCAAGTTACCCGGTGGTTCCCAGTCCAGATGCCACACATACACACGAGTAAGAATTCCACTTTGACATTAAAACCTGCTTGCAAAAGTAGATTATATAATAGAATAGCTAGAATATTTTCAGCCTCTTTTACATTCCATTTCCACACAAGGTCAAGACAAATAAAAGTGTTCCATCTTAGTAAATATGCTCTGTTTTTACGAGTTTCATAAATATGTGTATTTCAGAGTTGTTGCTCAAACTCAAGTGGTGTCGGTTAAAAGCAGACCAGAGTATCGTTACAGGGCCTCCTCGCCTCCCAGACCACCATCTGGTCTGTACACTGTCATTAACGCACCACTCACCTGTACTGATATTTACACCTCCATTTCTTGAATATATTTTAATGCTCTGCATTGTTGTACTGTTTTAATCCACAGACCTCTCTCAGTCTGAGAGAACACCTTCTGCACTCGGGAGATCAGGCAGCACCGATCACGACAGCAATCATGGGTACTTTTCAAACACCTCGTCAAAAAATGTCCGTTATATCCAGTAATATTTCATGCTTGACTAAAGAGTCAGTGTATTTAACCTTTCAGCTGTTTTAAAATGTTTTGTAAGCACTAAACTACGACGCTAATGAAGCTAGTCATGGAACCCCAAATTTTGCTTTCACTTCGTACTCTAGCTTCAAATTATATATATTTTTTGAAGAAATTATTTCCTGAAAGAGGAGGGATAGTCTGTATTTACATTTACTGTAGATGAGTCTCACTGTATGAACATTCACATTACCAGATACAGTTCTACCTGTGTGTCTGTGTTGTAAATTTGAACAGAAGTCTGTGCTATAGTTAGAAGTTTAAATATAGCAGATGAAAACATTTCTTTTTTGCGAATGTAAATAAGGAGTATTTATTTCTTTTTGTGTTTGTTTATTTGTAGTTGCCCAGCAGACAAGTAGGCTTAACAAATTGAAAGTCTGAACAGAAAAACTGTTTGTCCTGGAGCCCTAGCTATCCCTGTGTTACCTACAGTACATTAGGCTCATTGCGACAGTACAAAACATAAGAAACCAAACTTATCTTGGTTGATCGTGACAGTGGCGGTCAATACATTTACCCAGCATAGCCTTATTAGGTCTTTACTGTGTGACTGTTTCATGGACCATAGTGTAATTAAATTATGCTTACTGTACATACTGTGTACTCTTCCTCTAGTTTGCCAGAGGCAGACACCACTCTCCGGTCTGATTTACCAAGATCCAGCCACACCAGGTGGAATGGTATGTATCAAAGCCCCAGTAATTAAATCCAGTAACATACATTGGAGGTCTGATTGTTAATCCAATGAAGGATTTTGATCATGCACACATTCTGTTATAAGTAACTCATTAAGAATAAGATTGATTTTCATGGTACCAAGTCATTTATTCTCCTTTTGAACAAGCTGAAGGCAAGTGAAGGAGTGTGCAGCATGTTCCCTTTTCTTATGCTTAACTTGGTTAGGCATTAATATTGTGTTGTTGCTCATATATTCAGCCAAGCCTGTAGAAGAGCCTCTTTACTCCCTCCCACCTGATGCAGATCCTACACCTAACCATGGGTAAACAAAGTTTAGTATTCAAACTAGTGTTGGAATGTGTGGACACACTGAATTTTGACTGAATTTTGCTCAAAAATCTTTTGACTGAATTTTGCCCAAAATAAAAATTCCATTGCAGCTACAGCTCAGACCAGAACATGGTGGGGTTTGTTAAGGAGGGCAGTGTGGGTCTGCGGCTTGTAGGGGGCAACGACGTGGGCATCTTTGTCGGAGGCATCCAGCCTAACAGCCCTGCTCAGAGAGAGGGAATGAGAGAGGGGGATCAGATACTACAGGTTGGATTTCTATTTCCACTGTGTCATGTTGCTTTCTGTTTCCCCATGTATTCTTTTAACGTTTAGTGTTTTACTGTTGCTCAGGTCAATGGGGTGGACTTCACTCACTTCACCAGAGAAGAGGCTGCCATGTTCCTTATGAACATTCGATCTGGGGATCGCATTAACATGCTCACTCAGAATAAAATGGACAGTGAGTACACACCTGTCCTCTTTTGGGAGCCAATAACTGTCTTGTTTCAGTTTATAAGAAGATGATGTAACTGATGTGCAAGGGTCATTCCAGGCTTTTCACCATGTTCATAAGCCATGTACTGTGTTTTGTTAATGAGACTTTCAGCCTGTTTTGTAGATAAAAGATTATATTCCATTCATATCTCCAGTTTATAAGAAGATCCTGAAGTCCAGCCTGGGCGATTCCTTCTACATCCGCACCCACTTTGACCATGAGTCAGAGGAGAGTCACGGCCTAAGCTTCACCCGGGGAGAGATTTTCCGTGTGGTGGATACAATGCACCGTGGGAAACTGGGAACTTGGTCGGCTGTTCGGATGGGAACCAACCTCTATGAGCTGGACAAGGGCACTATACCCAACCAGACCAGGTGGGAGAAAAGCAGCCACTATTTATGCGTTCATATGGTTTAATTCTGTACCAAATTCAAGGCCTTTGATTTTCTTTATGTAGATATCTACGATTGTCACATGTATCTTCATTATGTATTAATTCAAGTCCATTATTTTCTGTTATCAGCACACCTGTTGAGAGTTATCTCATGTATACATGACCACTTAACCAGTATTTTAAAATTGTACATTTTTCTTATTTATAATGGAATGATAGCAAAAATAACAAACTCATTATATTGTTTAGCTAAGTCCCTCCCTCCATCCTGCCACCATATGCTCCAATTATACACTATATGGCCAAATGTTTGTGGACACCTGACCATCACACCCATATGTGATTCTTCCCAATACTGTTCCCCCAGAGTTGGACGCACACAATTTTATAGAATGTCTTTGTATGCTGTAGCATTACAATTTCCCTTCACTGGAACCAAGAGGCCCAAACCTGTTCCAGCATGACAGTGCCCCAGTGGACAAAGTGAGCTCCATGAAGACATGGTTTGCCAAGGCTGGAGTGGAAGAACTTGAGTGGCCTGCACAGAACCCTGACCTTAACCCCACTGAACACCTTTGGGATGAAAACACAAAGTCTGAAGACTTTGTTCTGTCGGACAACTTAAAGTTATTGCTTTGTCTGTGAATTTTACAAAGTGCTGACCCTAGAGACTCCTTATCCTTCACTGGAGCTACTGTCAGCGCTGCTGTTCTAGAGAGCCTCTCTGGCATGCATTATTTTCGTATAACAGCATGGTCTTTTGTGTGTTATTCCTTACTTAATCAGCAATTTCTGACCAGTCACATTTGAAAATTCATCTGCAATGTCAAATCATACCTCAAAAAGCAAAGTGTTGAAGATATCATTTACAACCAGCCTATTAGAGCCTGTAATACAAGAGTGAATACAATGTAATACAAGATTCAACTGTGTTTAGGGGATGTCCTCCTGTTTTTTTCATATTTATTTTGAAAGATTAATTAAAGTTACTCCATGACATATTTACAGTATTGTGCCTTACAGTGAAAAAAAAAAGCATCAGCTCTAGAGTGAAAACATCAGAGCTGAGAAGCATACTCGAGACTCAGCTTCTGGGGAAAGCTTATGATAAGACCAGATCCTGAGAACCAGTTAAACCAGGTTTGTAGTATGCTCCATTGTGGTTTGTGCAGTAAAATCTGATCTCTGTGTGTGTGTGTCTGTGTGTGTGTGTGTCTGTGTGTGTGTGTGTGTGTGTGTGTGTGTGTGTGTGTGTGTGTGTGTGTGTGTGTGTGTGTGTGTGTGTGTGTGTGTGTGTCAGAGCTGAAAGTCTAGCTATTGTCGAGCAGACTCAGAGGATCCAGATGGCAGAACGGCAGGCCTCAGCTCCCAGGGCAGAGTTTTGGAAACTGCGGGGTCTCCGGGGGGCCAAGAAGCCTGTCCGAAGAACACGGGATGATCTTCTTCAACTGACTATCCAGGGCAAGTTTCCAGCATATGAGAAGGTTGTGCTGAGGGAAGGTGAGTCGATGGAACACATTTTACATGATTTTACTCTTAAGATGAAACCCAGTTGCATAAAATCAAGAACCATTTTCAAACATAGGATTCGGATGTGTTTGGTTAAAAGATTAGCACATTATTGAATAATTGATTATTTCAGTCTCATGAAGCTTTTTTGTTGTTCCAGCCAACTTTAAACGTCCGATTGTCATCACGGGCCCCCTGAATGACATTGCAAATGAGAAACTAGCCAAAGAAATGCCTAATGAATTTGAGGTGGCAGGTATGCTTAATATTTTTATTTGTACAAAATGTTAATAAAATTTACTTGCGTTATTTAATTGATGACTGGGTTTGGTTTTTGCAGAAATGGTGCCCAGGGGTGGTGGAGATGCACCATCTGTCATTAAATTGGACACAGTAAAAAGAATAGCTGAGCAGGTAAACTTGGTTATAAATATTTATTCTCTTTCCTTCTCTAATCCATATACGAACATACACCAATTAATATGTGCTTCTAAAACAAGCACCAATGGGCAAATATATGTTTTTTTTTATATTCTTTGTTGCAGAACAAGCACCCTCTATTGGACATCACACCCACTGCAGTGGAGAGACTCAGTTACATCCAGTATCACCCTATAGTGCTGTTCCTGGAGCCACACAGCCGCAAAGATGTGAAAGCTATGAGACAGAGATATGATCCTAATTCTAAGAAAAGCTCACGCAAACTGTACACTCAGGCCTTAAAGCTGAAGAAACAATACAGCCACCTTTTTGCTGGTAAACACACACACACTTTTTTCTTCACACATGTTCATCTATTCTCTAATTGCTTAGGTCGCTGGATCTTAAACTTTTTGTAGCCAGGAACCACTTTACTGTAAAATAAATTCCACTAACCCCCTCAGCATGCATATATGCACATGATTCAAATATTATGCTCATTATTTATATGTGTTCAATAATATTTTGCCTATTTATTGCTGTCCTAGAGGTTTTTGTTTCTGAAATTTCCACCAACAGAACACATTAGATTCGAGCTGACATTTTTATGGGCCTATTTATTTTTCAGTTATTGAGGTTTGGATTTAATTCATGATGCTGTGCTTCATGGGGGTCCAGAGAATTGATAATCACTGGCTTAGATAATATGACAGTTGTTGTGTTCTATTGATAAAATACTGCTTTTCTTATGCATATCACTCACATAATATTTTATACTTTACCAAACAAGTTCTCTGTGTTTCCTCAGCACACATCGATCTGCAGCCCACTTCAAACGTGTGGTACGAAATTCTTAAAGAGAAGATTCAGCAACAACAGTCTAAGCCTGTCTGGGTCTCAGAAGTGACGGTAAGACTTTTCTCTTTCCTCTGAATGCAAAAATGTTTTAAAAATATTTAAATGTAAAAAGCTCACAAAATGTGAAAAAGAAAATAAAAGGGAAAAAAGCGTAATTTAGATAAATTACATTATTACACAAATCTGAGGAATAATAGTTCACTGAACTAAATGACACATTTAGAAACTTAAAGCTAAATATATTTACCCAATAATCAACTTGAGGAATTTAAGGTCCACAAGGATGGTTCAATTATTAAAAAAAAAAAAAAACATTATGCATGTACAAATGTGGGAATTTAAGATATTCTTTATAGTACAGTATTAAAAGTTCTGTAAACTTTAGTAAACTTTATTATGTCAATTAGGCCTTCATGTTTATTATTAGAGTTTCCTAGGCTACCATTATGTTGCAGTTATATGGTATTTCATATATATGGTCTCTTATATGGTATTTCTAACACACTAAGTGAAGGGGGAGACGTGTACAGTAGTTTAAGGATTATACTTACAGTTATGCAGTTAATGTACTGTAAATGTTTCATGCATGGATAGTTGTAATAATGAGTTAATAACGTGTGTGTGTGTGTGTGTGTGTGTGTGTGTGTGTGTGTGTGTGTGTGTGTGTGCGTAGTTGGAGGGAGGTGCCAATGAGGAACTGGACGTGCTCAACCGCAATGATACCTCAGACTACCTCAGTGGTGCCAGCGACTACGAGGACACGGACGGTGAGCCCTACACTGATGGCGAGGCTTACACAGACAATGAGGACCTGGAAGAGCCAGCCAACAGCCAACCAGACATAACATGGCGCCGCCGGACGGCATTGGCTCGCTCCTCAGAACCAGCCACACGGCAGACACCCAGCCCTGAGCCTCAGCCACACTACGAAGAAGAGGAGGAGGCGGAGCATGAGTACACTCTACCCCCTCAAGAGGCGGCTCCCATCCACTATACCCCTGAGTCCCAAGCCTCGCAAGAGGAGAATGCAGCATTATCAGCCACACGCAGTTTCACAGACTCGGACTTCAGCGCTGAGCCTGATCCACCTGGCACACCCACCTCAGAAGGACCGCCGGAATTTAGGGCTCCAGATCCCACAGAGCTCCTTCGCGAGAGCCCACCACCTGTCACACTGTCATTCATAGAGCAGAAACTACAACAGGTATCACATCTATACATGTTTCACTTGATCTTTAACATTGTGAAATATGGAATATGATAAGAAATGGAAAGCAAATACATAAATGTTCATGTATTTTTTTCTGTGTTTAGACACGCATAGCAGATGCACCAAAGACCCCTTTTGTTGTGTAAGTATCATGACAAAAAACAAAGGAGTATTTGCCCACCATTTGTTAGTCTAAAATTCCAGATTTTGTCTGACTTTTCCATTTTGTCTTGTAATTCTAGGTTGGCACATCATGAAGCAATGTTGATGCGAAGGACCCAGATCAGAGGCAGTGACAGTTCAGAGGACAGTGATGAAAATGATGACACAGAATGGGGTCCTGCCACAGAGCTCTAACCTACACACAACCTTCAAGACACAGGGACCACCACATCTGTGGAAATACTGTGAAAATCTTTTTTTATTTTTTTGTTTTTTTATTTCATTTTTTCCTATCCTCATGGACCTGTTCTGAAAACTCTCACTGCTGGACTGTATTGCATGCATTGGGGCTCTTTCAGGCCCTGTACCATTGGACATGTTCATGTCCAATGTATATTTTACCCGCTGTATTACGTTACAGCCCTGTCTTTTTTATGTGAACTGTTTTAAAATAAATACATTTAACAAAACATTTCACCTTCCAGGGTCAGTAATATTTTTTTGTATCACTTATATGATTTTTTTTTTCTCTCTCTGAAAAGAACAGTGAATGGGGTTTGAATGAGTCAAGATATCTGCACACAATGCCCATTTTATGAGGTAAACCTACTATATAGGTGCATTTTGTGAGTGTAGAATTACTGACTGTAGCTCATCAATTGCTATGCAATGTATCAGCCTCTCTATATTCAGCGAAGAAGAGACCATTATAGGACTAGCACTAAGCACGCTCATACCAGAACCACACACTACCATGTCAGAGTCAGTGAATGATCCACCACCCAAATAATCGGTGGTCTTATGGTAGAACTTTTCCACTGATGAATAAGGCAGAGGGGGTCTGATCAGTAAGGAATAAAACATGGTCTGACATGCTGTTAAAGGAAAATAATGAATGCTTGATAGAGTTGATCAGGCCCAATGTGAAGCAGAATTACTGTCACCACCCAGAAGTTTCTTATTTCCCAATAACATGCCCTAAACTGTTTTATTCCTCTTATGCCACGGCAATTTGCCAGCATTTATAATTTTTAATTTATTGGTTAATGACTCATTGTACTTGTTAACCAATTATAGATACATTGAATGTTGTGTAACGTCTACAAATTAGTTCCTGCTAGCATATGCGTTATAACAGTTATAAACACTATTTCCCTCACTGCTGTTTTTTTCTCTCTCTCTTACAGTTAATAAGGCAAAAAATACAACTTGTCATGTTACTGAGAAACCACAAAGCCCTCCATTCTGTAGACATGGTGGAAAACATCCTGACCTTAACAAAGTGTCATTGCTGGAGCCTCCTTCTGTAAATTCACAAGAATATCAACGATCATATGTTTTTCTATGTTAAATAACATCACATTTTAATCAGTTTATTATTAGACTTAGATTGTGTATAGAGTGTGACCTGTGAATAAGCTGTTACTATAGACACTATAACATAGAAAGAGCAGATTAATATAAACCTATGATCCTGTGATTTGTCTTGCAGCCAGAACTGCTGACAAAGCCTATAATATGGAAAATGAATCAACCTCTTCTGATCAATCAGAATTGAGAATTTGAGAGTGCTGTGGTACAGGTTGTGTTTAGTTTGTTTTGGTTATGTCTAATAAACTGACAACTTATAGACCAATGTTAACTTTAAAAGCATTCTGAAAGCAATGAGGTCGATTTAATCTTATACCTTAACGCACATGCTTGTGTGGAAGGTTGCCAGATTGGGATTCTTTCTTCAAATTATTTCAATAAACCTGCTGTGTTGGCAATCAAAATAAGATCACAGACTTGTGTGATGTATAATTTATACTGTTCAAAGTATACTTGGTTTATTTTTGATTGAGACTGTGTTATTAAGCTATTTTATACTGCAGCATTGTTGAATTCTCCAGTCTGATTGGTCAGAAGGTGTTGATTAATTTCCTGTAACAGCAGCTCTGACAGTAGTTCTGGCTGAAAGACAAATCACAGGTTTGCATTAATGCGCTTGTAATAATACCTTATCATTTTTATAGAAACAACTCATTCTCAGGTACTTGTGTGGTGGATCATCTAACTAATAACTATAGATAAATTAACAAAGATAAATGTATAATTGATGATTTGAAGTTTTCTGTAAAGCGATGTTTAACATTGACAGAAGGAGTCTCCAATGTTAGTCCTTTGTTACAGTACGTTTTCCACCAAGGTAGGTTTTTTGTTGCTGTTGTACATTTAAGAGAGAATTTAAGTAAATTTAATAGAGAATTTAAATAAATTTAAGAGAGACAAAAAAAAAGAGAGGCTGGGGAGGGCACTGACTTGTCTTTCGGATGTTCCACAACATTATATGTAATTACAAATGGATAAAAAGCAGTATGTGTCCCTCATTAATAAACGGTAAATTGCAATTGTTCACAAATTGTTGTGGTATAAGAAGAATACAACACTGTTATAGGAACACAATCAATTTCAGGATGGTCATTGATTCTTTTGCTATAACAGCATGCTAGCGTTTTATTCCTTACATAGACAGACCTACAGTCCAACATGTAGAGGTGTAATGATTGGACAGTTTGGACTGATGCAACAATTTAAAAGACAATGATTAAAATTAATCAATGCAACAATACACTGATTATTATATATCTTAAATGATTATAGATTGATTATGATTATTATTGGAAAAGGACCGACAACTGGTTTGTGTGTGTATATATATATATATATACAGGTGCATCTCAATAAATTAGAATGTCGTGGAAAAGTTCATTTATTTCAGTAATTCAACTCAAATTGTGAAACTCGTGTATTAAATAAATTCAATGCACACAGACTGAAGTAGTTTAAGTCTTTGGTTCTTTTAATTGTGATGATTTTGGCTCACATTTAACAAAAACCCACCAATTCACTATCTCAACAAATTAGAATATGGTGACATGCCAATCAGCTAATCAACTCAAAACACCTGCAAAGGTTTCCTGAGCCTTCAAAATGGTCTCTCAGTTTGGTTCACTAGGTAAGCCACAAACATTCATTGCCAAAGAAGCTGGCTGTTCACAGAGTGCTGTATCCAAGCATGTTAACAGAAAGTTGAGTGGAAGGAAAAAGTGTGGAAGAAAAAGATGCACAACCAACCGAGAGAACCGCAGCCTTATGAGGATTGTCAAGCAAAATCGATTCAAGAATTTGAGTGAACTTCACAAGGAATGGACTGAGGCTGGGGTCAAGGCATCAAGAGCCACCACACACAGACATGTCAAGGAACTTGGATACAGTTGCCGTATTCCTCTTGTTAAGCCACTCCTAAACCACAGACAATGTCAGAGGCGTCTTACCTGGGCTAAGGAGAAGAAGAACTGGACTGTTGCCCAGTGGTCCAAAGTCCTCTTTACAGATGAGAGCAAGTTTTGTATTTCATTTGGAAACCAAGGTCCTAGAGTCTGGAGGAAGGGTGGAGAAGCTCATAGCCCAAGTTGCTTGAAGTCCAGTGTTAAGTTTCCACAGTCTGTGATGATTTGGGGTGTAATGTCATCTGCTGGTGTTGGTCCATTGTGTTTTTTTGAAAACCAAAGTCACTGTACCTGTTTACCAAGAAATTTTGGAGCACTTCATGCTTCCTTCTGCTGAGCAGCTTTTTGAAGATGCTGATTTCATTTTCCAGCAGGATTTGGCACCTGCCCACACTGCCAAAAGCACCAAAATTTGGTTAAATGACCATGGTGTTGGTGTGCTTGACTGGCCAGCAAACTCACCACACCTGAACCCCATAGAGAATTTATGGGGTATTGTCAAGAGGAAAATGAGAAACAAGAGACCAAAAAATGTAGATGAGCTGAAGGCCACTGTCAAAGAAACCTGGGCTTCCATACCACCTCAGCAGTGCCACAAACTGATCACCTCCATGCCACGCCGAATTGAGGCAGTAATTAAAGCAAAAGGAGCCCCTACCAAGTATTGAGTACATGTACAGTAAATGAACATACTTTCCAGAAGGCCAACAATTCACTAAAAATGATTTTTTTATTGGTCTTATGAAATATTCTAATTTGTTGAGATAGTGAATTGGTGGGTTTTTGTTAAATGTGAGCCAAAATCATCATAATTAAAAGAATCAAAGACTTAAACTACTTCAGTCTGTGTGCATTGAATTTATTTAATACACGAGTTTCACAATTTGAGTTGAATTATTGAAATAAATTAACTTTTCCACGACATTCTAATTTATTGAGATGCACCTGTATATATATACACACACACACACACATATATATATATATATATATATATATGTGTGTGTGTGTGTGTGTGTGTGTGTGTGTATATATATATATATATATATATATATATACACACACACACACACACACACACACACACACACACACACACACACACACACATATATATATATATATATATATATATATATATATATATATATATATATATATATATATATATATATATATATATATAAATAGTCCTTCTCTACCTCATCATCATTTGTAAATTAATGGTGGGTCTACACCAGATTCTGTTCACATATGAATCAGATGCCATTAAATCAAATCGTGTTGTTCCGATTCAGTGGTATTGTTAAATATCGAATAGTTACCATAATAATCGAAATCGTATCGTGTCGTGTCGTGTGCAAGCCTGAGGTTTACAGCTCTAGTTAAACTGTACGCCCAATCTGGCAACCGTGGTTCACTTGTCTTTCAAAGAGAAAGAAAAAATTCAGAGCGGATGTGTTTTAGCTGTGATGCAGAGTAGCAGGAAAGTGAACGTGTGATAAGAGCAGCACTCTGATGCAGTGCACGAGCAAACTCGGATGGACCAGCATCATTAACAAGTTTAAGAGCTCTGAAATGGGGGATTGAGGGGGTGGGTTGGGGGAACTGTGCTCTAAAAGAAATTCGTGAAGGTCAAACCCGGCACAGAATGAAAAAATGTTCTCCAAAAAAAGAAGAGAGCTGATAAAAACACACTCGGTGTCAAAGAAGAGCCGGACCGGAAACTCCGGAAACTCGCCTCATGGCTCGTCAACAGTAAGTCGCGCATTTTTCTCTCCTGTCACTCAACCGCATGCTAGCCTACTAAACAGTATTGTAAAATAGTGCGTCACCATAGTTACGAGAGGTGGCGTAGTATTGTAGCATACAACGTAGTACAGTAGTATGCAGTAGCTAACGTTTCCGACATTTCGGTACCGTGTGGGATCGTCGGTACTCATTTATCTTTTAATGCGTGCTTGCCGTGTAAAACAAAAGCGTTAATGGGTTGGATTTGGGCTTTCTTTTTTCCTGTAAATTGTTTATCGCTGTTTTAGAAGTAAAACGTTTTGCTAAATGTTGTCGACTTAAGGAAGACTGTAAAATGGATTAGCCGTCTAGCTTAGCATAGTGATGCTTTCTTTGTAGTGGAAACATATGAATGTAGTCTCTAAAGTGCAAAATATTAATTTATATATTTTAAAGATATACTTTTCTGTTTTTTTAGAACGCAAATGTGATTTTAACTTTTTTCTTTTTCTTTTTTCTTTCGTTTTTCTTTCTTTTTTTTTTTTTTTTTAAATTCTGATACTAGTTTACATCCTGACTGCCTGTAAGTTACTCATAGTGGAACTACATTTGATGAACTTGACAAGATGGACCCTCTTTCGTTTATAAGCTTTGGTTATTCCGTTATTTGAAATAAAATAGTAAAGATGTTAAAAAGGGGAACAGGTTCTAAAGCTAGCTACAGTCCGTATTCAACGGGCCAGAGGGTCAAGAAAGCAGACAGCAAAACAAAACTGGATCTGTTGCCTAATAAGGCCAATGTGTGGTTGAAACAGGTAGGCGACTTTCCTTCAATGCTTTTTACTAACACAGTCCTTTTAAACGAATAATCTTTCTAAAACCTACTCTGCACACTGTGTAAACGTATTTGTCCTAGTTTAAAGACTGGATTGTACACTACACATTCGGTTTAAAACTAAAACCGAATTCTCCCTTTTCAAAGTATTATAAATTAATACAAAATGGAAATTAATTCCCTTTTTTAATGTAGCGTATAGACCTATGGGCTGTTTCTGCACATCATCTGTTTATTCAGTTTTTTGTGTTTCAGAGTTTGTAATTTCTCGAAATGGTTTGATACAGAATGGTGCTACGTTTAGTCTTTGATGTTTCTGCTGTAGAAACGTAGGACTTGTGTGTTGTTTGTTTGAGCGTTTTAACTCCAGATTTAGGGTGTGACAGGAAGCAGGCCACAGAGTTACTCAGTGTGTTCTTGTGAAATAACGTCTGTTTACCAACAGCGGTCTTCTGCTATTTGCCCAAAGGTCTTAAGACCACAAGTTCCTCAAAACCATTTTGGGTATAATGTCTTTCTCACTGTCTCCACATTTTTAGTTGATCAGTTTTTCTCATTTCCTTTCAACCTAGCTGTCCATTCTCCAGGAGCAGCCACGGAAAGATGGCTCGGACGCCAGTTCTTCGTCTTCATCTGCATCCTCCTCCACCCCTGCAAGTCTTTGTCCACCAGCTGTGGAAGGCCAGAACTGCCCGGGCACTCCCTCTGCCATGCATGGCAAACTGGTGGGCTGTCCGTCGCCGGCAGGCACCCTGAAGAGACCTACAACTCTGAGCCGTAATGCCAGCGCTGCGGGCTCCCCGCTCCAGTCCTGGGTGTTCAGTAAGGGTCAAGGCCGGGCCGCTATCGCCCAAAGCCCTCAGACCGAGACCTTGGAAATGCCTGCAGCTATTGAGGTGGAGGACATCCCGCCACTGCTGCACGCTGTGGCTCGTTTTGCTGAGGCTGTGGAGAAACTCAAAGATGTGGTCCTGGAAGGTAAGACAAGATGTCCTGTATGTAAACAAAGTGGGCGGGAAAACAGGATGTGGTTCTCATATTGTAACAGTCGAAGTTGGCAATTAGTTGGTTTTTTTTTTTTGTCTTTGTCTACATATAGCATGTTATCTTTCTGAGAACACAGATGTCATTTATGTGTAAATATTTTCTGTAACTAAATTGAATAGGGCAGAGGATTCTCATATTGTCTGTCTGGGAGGATTTTTTAATCAGATTAAAAATGACAGAGTTCCTTTAGTGCACTTTTGTATTGAGTCTAGTGTCTTTAGGTAAATGTATTAGCTTAATAATAGACATAGAGCATCACTATTTCTAAAGAGGGCACACAGACCATTTTACAGTTGAACTCTTTTAATTGTATTGTGTTCTCTATGTAATTTGGACAGGGAAGGATTTGTTTTTCTTATCGTAATTGTCCAATAAAGTGATAATTCCTTCCTTTACATGACGTGGCTGTCACATATATAATAGGCTTCAGTATTTGTGCATGTGAGAATTGTAGCCTATGCAATGGCCTGTAGCAGAGAACAAAATCAGAGAGACATCAGGAGGTGCATCATTAGCCAAAATATCTCACAGCTTTACTAGCTTGCTGTTTTAGTGTAGTTGCCTCTGGTCTTATTATAGTATTGAGTATGTTTGTTTTTGAATAGCTGGATTGGCTGGGCTGGTGAAATTAAAGCATGCTTATTACATATAGATATATTTAACATGTTATTAATTAATTATTAATGTTGAATTTATGGGCAAGTGTGGAAATTAGTCATAATAATGTTTTCATCATTATATAGAAATAAAGGTAAGGCTCAGCTTGTACCACCTGAGAATAAAATTGTATGAATCTGCATTATACAATGCTGTGAAAAATTATTTGCCCCCCATCCTGATTTCTTCTGTTTTTGTGTATATCTCATACTAAATTGTTTCAGAAATTAAAACAAAATATAAGATAAAACAAAGGCAACCTAAACACAAAATACAGTTTTTAAATGATAACGTTATTTATTGAAACAAAAAAGTTAGCCGATACAAACTGGGCCTGTGTGAAAATGTATTTGCCCCCATAGTTACTAATTCCCCAAATCTATGAAACTGCAGTTATAAAGGGGTTCAGCTGGACTAAACGCAACCAGGCCTGATTACTGCAAACCTTGTTCAATCAAATCAACACTTAAATAGAACTTTTTCAACAGCATGAAGTTGGTTAAAAGGTCTTAGCCAGTAACACACTATGCCAAAATTGAAAGAAATTCCAGAAATGATTAGGAAGAAGGTGATTGAAATACATCAGTCTGGGAAGGGTTACAAAGCTATTTCAAAGGCTCTGGGACTCCAAAGGACCACAGTGAGGGCCATTATCTCCAAATGGAAAAAAACTCGGCACAGTAGTGAACCTTCCCAGAAGTGGCCGACCTTCCAAAATTCCTCCAAAAGCACAGCAACGACTCATCCAGGAAGTCACAAAAGAGCCAATGACAACATCAAAGGACCTACTGGCTTCTCTTGCATCAATAGATGTCACTGTTCATGACTCCACTATCAGAAAGACACTGGGCAAAAATGGCATCCACTGCTAACCCAGAAGAACATTATGGCTTGTCTAAATTTTGCCAAAACACACCTTGATGATCCTCAAACCTTTTGGGAGAATGTTCTGTGGATTGATGAGTTGAAAGTGGAACTGTTTGGAAGACAGGTGTCCTGTTACATCTGGTGTAAACCAAACAGAGAATTCCACTAAAAGAACATCATATCTATGGTCTCATACCTATGGTGGTCGAAGTGTGATGGTGTGGGGATGCTTTGCTGCTTCAGGGCCTGAGCAACTTGTAATAATTGAGGGAAACATGAATTCTGCTCTCTACCAGAAAATCCTAAAGGAGAATGTCCGGTCTTCAGTCTGTAAGTTGAAACTCAAGCGCAACTGGATTATGCAGCAAGACAATGATCCAAAGCATAGGAGTAGATCCTAGTGAAAGACTCTTAAGTGAAAAGTGTAAGTGAAGTAAGTGAAAGACTGATCTCCAGTTTTCGAAAGCGTTATTGCTGCTAAAGGTGGCACAACCAGATTTTAAGTTTAAGGGGGCAATTCGTTTTTCACATGGGTGATAGGTGTTGGATTTGTTTTTGCTTCAATATAAATAAATAAATAAAAACTGTATTGTGTGTTTTGGGTTGCCTTTGTTTTATGTTGTATTTTGTTTCAAGATCGAAAACTATTTAGTATGAGGTATACACAAAAACAGAAGAAATACTTTTTCACAGCACTGTATCACAAGACTGTTGAATTCTAAAATCTGATTGGTCAGAAGTTGTGGATTCATTTTCTATAACAGCAGGTCTGACAGTAGTGCTGGGTACGAGGCAACTCACAGGTTTATAATAATGCACTCGTACTACTATATTGTCATTTATATAGCAACAGCTAATTCACCAGGACTTGTATGAAGGATGCTTCACATAATGGAAGACAAATAATGAACATATTTTAAAGACAAGAAATACACATTTAAGAAAATTTGTTGATAGTGAAGTTTTTTGTAAGAAGAAATTTATGGAAGCAGTCTACATGAGCATGTAGAAGGTCTTCTGCAGGCCAGAAAATGACTGTTTATAACTGCTATAATGTAAGAGATGATAAGAACTAACTTGGTTCATAGATGGTCCACTACATTAAATGCAACAATAAATGAATGAAAAGTATTGTTCTTTGATTAATAAAAAACTAAATCACAATTTGCTGTGGTATACAGTAGGTGGAATAAAACTTTCCAGAATGTGCTGTTATACAGTAAATACCTGTTATAAATATTTAACATTGGGGTGGTCACAGTAACTTTGCTTCACACCACCCCATCACTGATTATCTTTCGGTAAAATGAGAAGCCCCATCAGCTTTCCAAAGTAGTAATAAAAGTTAACCCTAGCTGAATATTTTGCATAACTCCAGCTTTACCTTAACACCTGGTTCAAGTAAACTAGCTATCCTTTAGCATGCCAGCTAACTTACATAGCATTGCTAAGACTGTGAAGGTTTACATTTTGAATAGCTAACATAGCTAAGCTAACTAAATGTAATGATACATTGCACTTATATAGTTAAGTGCAAAAATGCGCACAACCTTAAGATAAAATTTTTAAAAAGACAAATAATGTCATTTATATGTAGAGTTTCACAAATGTTCCTTTATTTTTACGTGATAACAAAAGTGGTCAAATAGTGCATGTTAAGATTTTATTCATTCTTTCATTCATCTTCAGTAGCCACTTTAACCTGGTTAGGGTGGATCTGGAGCTTATCCTGGAACACTGGGCACAGCACTTATCCTGGGCGTAATTTGGGAATACACCCTGGATGGGACACCAGGGTTGCAGGGCAACATGCACACACACATTCACACACATTTAGAGTCGGCAATCTACTTCCCAAGTTTTTTGGGAGGTCAGAGGAAACCCACAGGGAGAAAATGCAAAATACCACACAGACAGTATCCCAAGCTCAGGATCAAACCAGGAGACCTTGGAGCTGTAAGACAGCAACGCTATCTACTGCACCACCATGCCACTCTGTTAAAATATTAATATAAAAAAATATATAAATTTGTTTTCAAAATCTGATATTAATATTCTCTAATATAGTGTATGCCCACTATTTGCCTCTTAACACCCTCCAACCTCTTCATATCCTCAGTTCATCATATATTCAGTAATATTTAGGGGGAGAAAACAAAACTTTTGTAGAAAAAGCCACGCACTGAAATGTACAACACACAGTGTACGCTGCTGATCTCTGAGTAATCGGGGGAATTCATAGTAGGAATTCACAGGTGTAGCTGTAAAGCTGCAGACACTGAGTTCATCTGTCTGATGTAAATGGCTGCTCTCACTTAGCAACATGTGGGTGTGTTTTTCCAGACAAACAGGAGAACCGCCGCCCGTTGGCCCAAACAGCAAATTAATTTCCTCCACTTCGGGGTAAAGCAATTAGGGGTGGCTACTTTTGGTGTCAGTTTATAGTGAGGGTATTAACTGTCACCTTTACATCATCCAGTCACATTTTTTTTTTTTTTTTTTTTTTACCATATTTAGCGCTTAATCTAAAAATATGAGAAAACAAAATGGTGGAGGATGGACAAAATGGTGGATTACCATCAACCCACATTACATCTATAATTCTGTAACTGCACTTATTTGCACATATAACAAAAGGTGTTTTGTCCCAGAGTTTCCCCACATGATTGACGGAAGAGGGAAAATGGGGGCGGGGCTTTGGTCCAAAGGCATCTTGAGCTTCCGCTCGTTGCTCTCAGCACAGTTTCTGTGGCAAACCACATTCAAACAGGAAACTCTACTTTCACAGAGCATCATGCTGCCTCTGGCAGAATCACTCTCAGTCTACATAATCACACCTGCATGCTCACTAGGAAGACTTTCTTACACGGTTCATGCTGTAAACGAAACTTTAATATGGCTTCATTCCAGAATTGTTGTTGCTCTTTTTTAGTGGAAAACTATTAATTCATTTTACATTTTTAAAAGCATTTATATTTTTTGATACTAATCAGTGAATTTGCAAGTTGTGTGCTATTTATTTATGTATTTAAGAGCTCTCTTTCTGATTGTTGCGTTGCCTCCCCTCATTTCTTTCTGACTTAATACATGGTTGTTTTTGGTTCAGTGGCTGTGTTGTTTTGACAGATCAGGGGAAGTATGCTCTGCTGCTTTGTGTACAGAGGAGGAAGTGGCTTTCAGCGATGTTGCAGCACACTTAAATGTGGTTCAGAACTTGTGTAAAGTGGCTCCCACTGTCGCTCATGTGTCCCATGTGCTCCTGGTTAATTGACAGTTCTTGGACATGTGCGCTGTACGAGGTGGACATATGAGGACAACTCAAAGAACATTCAATTAAAATTAGGGATGCATCAATAGCGTTTTTTTCCAGCCCAAGAACGAATACACGTTTTTTTGGTACTTGCTGATAACTTGTTGCTAAGAGTGAACTCCTTGTGCTCAGTATTACGCAGCATCTTTAATAGTTTAAACGTTTGGGCTGACCTGAGCATGCAGAACAGTATCAGTAGGCATGGTCATTAAAAATGAGTGCAAAGTGCCATGAATTGCACTTTGATTCGCAAGCTAAGTGTAGACCCTGGCAAGCAAGGAGAAAGAAGGCTGGTGTGTCTCAGTACTCAGTACTCAGAACTGCATTGCTTTCACGCTCACTTCGCTGTTCCATGCTCACAATTACTTTTAAGTACACAATTCACAGCACCTTATGTTCATTTGTAATGACTTGATACTGCTCTGCATGATCTGGTTGGCCATCCTCATGCTCTTTATTATTCATATTTTATTTAAAAATCACAATATGTTTTATCAGTTTACTTGTATAATCGGAAGATGCTGTTTTCACAGAATGCAGTTCGCAGGCTGCTTTGCTTTGATTGCCATCATTAATTATGAAATACGTCCAGATCACTGTCAGTGTGTGTCATCTGTTCATTAGCGTGACAATGTACACTTACTTGGCTTAAGTCACATAGTATCATGTGGCATTGTTTTGTATCGGAGCATTTTTATCAGACCAATACCCGCCACCAGTATCAGTATCGATGCATCCCTAGTACCATGTGCTGCCTGATAGACAGTTCTTGGACACACATGCTGAATGTTGGAGTCTTGGTGTGATCGGATTACTCTGTCACTAGTATAATGTTGCCTAGTTGGTCACTTTACTTCATGTTTTTTATTGTCCCTCTCTAGCTTCTGTCTGACAATCTGACTTTGACTGCTTTTCCTACACACAATACACATGTTTTCATGCCTGCTTTTTAGTTTCTCTATTGGATCTACAGCCTAGGTCGATCTTCACTTCACAACCTGATATTCTTGCATTCTATACCCTTTTACCTAGACACCCTATTCTTTCATCATGGAAGAAGTCTCCTGAATTTGGACATTGAGATACATTGCACTTATATAGTTAAGTGCAAAAATGCGCACAACCTTAAGATAAAATTTTTAAAAAGACAAATAATGTCATTTATATGTAGAGTTTCACAAATGTTCCTTTATTTTTACGTGATAACAAAAGTGGTCAAATAGTGCATGTTAAGATTTTATTCATTCTTTCATTCATCTTCAGTAGCCACTTTAACCTGGTTAGGGTGGATCTGGAGCTTATCCTGGAACACTGGGCACAGCACTTATCCTGGGCGTAATTTGGGAATACACCCTGGATGGGACACCAGGGTTGCAGGGCAACATGCACACACACATTCACACACATTTAGAGTCGGCAATCCACCTCCCAAGTTTTTTGGGAGGTCAGAGGAAACCCACAGGGAGAAAATGCAAAATACCACACAGACAGTATCCCAAGCTCAGGATCAAACCAGGAGACCTTGGAGCTGTAAGACAGCAACGCTATCTACTGCACCACCATGCCACTCTGTTAAGATATTAATATAAAAAAATATATAAATTTGTTTTCAAAATCTGATATTAATATTCTCTAATATAGTGTATGCCCACTATTTGCCTCTTAACACCCTCCAACCTCTTCATATCCTCAGTTCATCATATATTCAGTAATATTTAAGGGGGAAAAACAAAACTTTTGAAGAAAAAGCCACGCACTGAAATGTACAACACACAGTGTACGCTGCTGATCTCTGAGTAATCGGGGGAATTCATAGTAGGAATTCACAGGTGTAGCTGTAAAGCTCTGCAGACACCGAATTAATCTGTCTGATGTAAATGGCTGCTCTCACTTAGCAACATGTGGGTGTGTTTTTCCAGACAAACAGGAGAACCGCCGCCCGTTGGCCCATGAGTGTCTGGGTGAGGTACTGCGGATCCTGCGCCAAATCATCAACATGTACCCACTCCTCAACACGGTGGAGACTCTCACTGCCGCTGGCAAGCTCATCTCCCAGGTCAAAGGTCAGAGCCAGTGAAATATGATTAAAGTAACTGAAATATTTTCAGTGGTTACAGACGCATGCTGTGATTCAAGCTGGATATAGGCAGTCTGTACAGGCATAACCAAGACAAATAAGAAAAACATTGCAAACATAAATTGGCATTGTCCAGTCTATGAGCAAAGGAACAAGATTTATTTTTAGAATCTCTATCATATCTCTAACATTTTGGTTTGATCTCAGGCTTTCATTATGAAGTCTGCAATGAAAACGACAAAAAGGACTTTGAGAAAGCCATCGAGACCATTGCAGTAGCTTTCAGCAACAAGTAAGTGATCTGTTTGTTATGACTTTCAGATTTTATCTAACGTTTAAATCATATCAAGGGGGCTTTGAAATGATTCAGTTTTTGGTTTGGCAGCACATATCTGAGTAAGAACAGTTGTGTAAGAATTCCAACTGTGGTGTGAAAATGGCAGTAACAGCATTAAAATTTTAACTTGGCTGCACTTTTCAGCAGTTTAAATAAAGTGTAGTTGTAAGAAAAAGAATGACTGCACTGATACAGGTTGTAACTCCACTGCCATAACAGGAAGTGGAGTCGTGGCTTTCTTCTGTTTCTCAGCAACTGGCCCACAACCCAAAAAGAAAAAAAAAATCAGACATTTGATTTTTATCATTGTGCTTGTTGATGTGTGTAAATTCACTGTAAATCACTTTCGCGTCACTTTTTTTTATGTTATGATATCCATTATTAAAATCTTTGTATTTGGGTACATGTTAATTGAACTGTAACAGACAAATTTGTATTTAATGAGTCAAAAATACTTGCTAAGCATAATTGCACAGCAAAATTATAATAGTGTTGTAACAGTGTTGGCAGGAGTAAAAGTTGATCATTATTAAAACAAATAATTGGTGTTTTGACTGCCATACAGCAGCAAAAGTGTTGCCAGTGGTGTATAGAGCATGCAGAGCAGTGTATGCATTTATTTACCCTCCTCTTTCTGTATTTTTCTCTCTTGCTCAGTGTCTCGGAGCTTTTAATGGGAGAGGTTGACAGCAGCACTCTTTTATCAGTACTTCCCACAGAGAAGAGCAAGGTAGGTGTGTCTGTTTGTGTTTGTGTCTGTGTGTGAGCATTGTGAAGGCAGACTCTTCACTTCCTGCTAACTGAAGTGTCACATCATCAATCCTGAAGTGTACAGTAGCAGACAGGGTCTCAGCTCAGACTACCTCATAGCTTTTAGCAAGATGAAGTTAGGGTGAAAAAAGCTAAACGGAAATGTCTGAGGGAATTGAAGAGCATGACTTTAATTCTGTTTGTGTTGTTAGTCTATGGAGAATCTGTACAGAATCTCTGGTATGGAGACTTCACACGACTCTTCTGAATTAGGTATCATTCTAACTCCAATTATCTTTTAATTAAAGCATGACTTTATGTGATTGTTTAAACTAGACTGAAACTGTGTGTGTGTGTGTGTGTGTATGTGAACAGCAATGAGAGCTGAGGAGGTGGACATCCTTCTGCAGCGTAGTGAGGGTGGAGTTGACTCTGCCCTGGCGTATGCTAAGACCATCTCCAAGTACATGAAGGACCTCATTGGCTACGTGGAGAAACGCATCTCTTTTGGTAAGATGTGAATGTCTCTTGCATTTTAAACACACATGTTGTTCTTATGTTGGACAAGTTGGTAAGTCTGTTTCTTTTGATTTCATGTGGCATATGCTCACTCTGCATATGAAATGTTTTGTATTGCAGAGGTGGAGTTTTCCAAAGGCCTCCAAAGGCTGTATCAGACATGCAAGCAAACAATCACACAGGTAAGTTAGACTCTTTATGTAAGGAATAAAACACAACAGTGGTGCAGTTTGATGCAGCCAAGGCAAACTGGATTTAGTTTAAGCAGCTCAAGGTTATTATTTTCCCATAACAACATATGACAAAATGTTTTATTCCGCTTATACCACTGCACTTTGTGATGCTGTGATGCTATGATTACATTTTTTTATTCATTAAAGAACAACTTCTTACTTTTTATCAGTGTTATAGAAAACAAATTAACACCTTTTGACCAATCAGAATCAAGAATTCAACAGCACTGTGGTATAAAGCAAATTGAATTATGCTGCTATTTTACTCCTCTTTTTTCTTCTTCCAGCCACACATGCCTTTCTTCTCTATATACTCTCTGGCACTGGAGCAGGACCTTGAGCAGAGCTCAGCAATACTGCAGGCTGCAAACACCCTGCACTGCCAGACCTTTATACAGGTACACAGCTGAGAGATTTACTTGTGCTTTTTATTAAAACATAAATAAAAGAAAATAATATTTAAACTTTTACAATAATGAATGTGAGCTGCAAGATTTGACCGGAGAACAAATCTTTAGTCCAAGTTAATATTAATACATAAGTTAATATGTGATACTGTGTTTTGCAGAGGTTTAAAACAAGATCTTCAGTTAACTTTGTAGGTTTTTCTTAACTGTATATACTGACACAGTTTTCTAATCAAATTTGTGGTGTTCTAGACATGGGATTATTAAAAACAGTTCCTCCATTCATTAACTATATTAACATAAACTTTTAAAACCCTATAAAACAAGAGAAGATGATTTTCCCATGCCAACGGGGCCAGCTAGTTAAAACTTTTTTAAAATTTTTTTTATTTTTATTCTGTTGTACAGATATTTCTTGAAATGTATGTCAGCGTACAGTGCTGTGAAAAATTATTTGCCTCCATCCTGGTTTCTTCTGTTTTTGTGTATATCTCATACTAAATTGTTTCAGAAATTAAAACAAAATCTAAGATAAAACAAAGGCAACCTGAGTAAACACAAAATACAGTTTTTAAATGATAACGTTATTTATTGAAGCAAAAAAGTTATCCAATACCAACTGGGCCTGTGTGAAAATGTATTTGCCCCCATAGTTAGTAATTCCCCAAATCTATGAAACTGCATTTATAATGGGGTTCAGCTGGACTAGATGCAACAAGGCCTGATTACTGCAAACCCTGTTCAATCAAATCAACACTTAAATAGAACTTTTTCAGCAGCATGAAGTTGGTTAAAAGCTCTTAGCCAGTAACACACTATGCCAAAGTTGAAAGAAATTCCAGAAATGATGAGGAAGAAGGTGATTGAAATACATCAGTCTGGCAAGGGTTACAAAGTTATTTCAAAGGCTCTGGGACTCCAAAGGACCACAGTGAGGGCCATTATCTCCAAATGGATAAACTCTGCACAGTAGTGAACCTTCCCAGAAGTGGCCAACGTTCCAAAATTCCTCCAAGAGCACAGCAACTACTCATCCAGCAAGTCACAAAAGAGCCAATGACAACATCAAAAGAACAACAGGCCTCTCGTGCATCAATAAAGGTCACTGTTCATGACTCCATTATCAGAAAGACACTGGGCAAAAATGGCATCCACTGCTAACCCAGAAGAACATTAAGGCTCGTCTGAATTTTGCCAAAACACACCTTGATGATCCTCAAACCTTTTGGGAGAATGTTCTGTGGACTGATGAGTCGAAAGTGGAACTATTTGGAAGACAGGTGTCCTGTTACATCTGGCGTACAGAATTCCACTAAAAGAACATCATACCTACGGTCAAGCAATGGTGGTGGAAGTGTGATGGTGTGGGGATGCTTTACTGCTTGCCTGGGCAGCTTGCAATAATTGAGGGACACATGGAATTCTGCTCTCTACCTGAAAATCCTAAAGGAAAATGTCCGGTTTCAGTCTGTAAGTTGAAACTTAATTTAAAAAAAAAAGCAAGCCAATGATCCAAAGCATAGGAGTAAGTCCTAGTCCTAGAAGTACGTGAAAGACGCCAGTTATCAGAAGCGTTTGGTTGCAGTTACTGCTGCTAAAGGTGACACAACCAGATTTTAAGATTAAGGGGGCAGTTAGTTTTTCACATTGGTGACAGGTGTTGGGTAACTTTTTTTGCTTCAATAATAAAAAAAAACTGTATTGGGTGTTTATATGTTGTATTTCGTAAAACTATTTAGTATGAGATATACACAAAAACAGAAGAAATCACAGCATTTCTCACAGCACTGCATATATTGACTTTTATGCTTGTTCCTTATTTTGAGAATTGCTTAAACTGTTCTGTTTACAGCCTCTGATGCAGCGTAAACAGGAGCATGAGAAGAAACGAAAAGAGCTGAAGGAGCAGTGGCTCAAAGCCAGGAGAAAGCTGGTGAGAGCTGGTGGTATTATTGTCTTATCATCCGGCCACTGCAAGTTCCACAGATGATCTGATTATCTAAATGTGATGCAGTTTGCCATGAAATTGAATATGACTGACTGGTGAATGTTGTTTCCCCAACCATGATATATATATATATACAATGTCTGAGACCACTAGTGAAAATTCTTCTATTTTACATTAGTTTCTAATTTAATACAACAATTTACAGGTGCATCTCAATAAATTAGAATGTCGTGGAAAAGTGCATCTCAATAAATTAGAATGTCGTGGAAAAGTTCATTTATTTCAGTAATTCAACTCAAATTGTGAAACTCGTGTATTAAATAAATTTAATGCACACAGACTGAAGTAGTTTAAGTCTTTTTTTCTTTTAATTGTGATGATTTTGTCTCACATTTAACAAAAACCCACCAATTCACTATCTCAACAAATTAGAATATGGTGACATGCCAATCAGCTAATCAACTCAAAACACCTGCAAAGGTTTCCTGAGCCTTCAAAATGGTCTCTCAGTTTGGTTCACTAGGTAAGCCACAAACATTCATTGCCAAAGAAGCTGGCTGTTCACAGAGTGCTGTATACAAGCATGTTAACAGAAAGTTGAGTGGAAGGAAAAAGTGTGGAAGAAAAAGATGCACAACCAACCGAGAGAGCCGCAGCCTTATGAGGATTGTCAAGCAAAATCGATTCAAGAATTTGAGTGAACTTCACAAGGAATGGACTGAGGCTGGGGTCAAGGCATCAAGAGCCACCACACACAGACGTGTCAAGGAATTTGGCTACAGTTGTCGTATTCCTCTTTTTAAGCCACTCCTGAACCAAAGACAACGTCAGAGGCATCTTACCTGGGCTAAGGAGAAGAAGAACTGGACTGTTGCCCAGTGGTCCAAAGTCCTCTTTTCGGATGAGAGCAAGTTTTGTATTTCATTTGGAAACCAAGGTCCTAGAGTCTGGAGGAAGGGTGGAGAAGCTCATAGCCCAAGTTGCTTGAAGTCCAGTGTTAAGTTTCCACAGTCTGTGATGATTTGGGGTGCAATGTCATCTGCTGGTGTTGGTCCATTGTGTTTTTTGAAAAGCAAAGTCACTGCATCCATTTACCAAGAAATTTTGGAGCACTTCATGCTTCCTTCTGCTGACCAGCTTTTTGAAGATGCTGATTTCATTTTCCAGCAGGATTTGGCACCTGCCCACACTGCCAAAAGCACCAAAAGTTGGTTAAATGACCACGGTGTTGGTGTGCTTGACTGGCCAGCAAACTCACCACACCTGAACCCCATAGAGAATCTATGGGGTATTGTCAAGAGGAAAATGAGAAACAGGAGACCAAAAAATGCAGATGAGTTGAAGGCCACTGTCAAAGAAACCTGGGCTTCCATACCACCGTGCCACAAACTGATCACCTCCATGCCGCGCTGAATTGAGGCAGTAATTAAAGCAAAAGGAGCCCCTACCAAGTATTGAGTACATGTACAGTAAATGAACATACTTTCCAGAAGGCCAACAATTCACTAAAAATATTTTTTTTATTGGTCTTATGAAATATTCTAATTTGTTGAGATAGTGAATTGGTGGGTTTTTGTTAAATGTGAGCCAAAATCATCACAATTAAAAGAACCAAAGACTTAAACTACTTCAGTCTGTGTGCATTGAATTTATTTAATACACGAGTTTCACAATTTGAGTTGAATTACTGAAATAAATGAACTTTTCCACGACATTCTAATTTATTGAGATGCACCTGTACATTACAAATTATATTATTTACAACAGGTTGAGTGCAAAGTAGAATCTTTGAAATATTTACATGAATTCCGTGTCAATTCAGTGTCATCTGAACACGTACTTCAATAGAAGAGATGGCATGAGGAAAATTTGACCTTTTGTACAAAGCAGTTAACATGGTTATGATTATTACCAAACGTGGTCCAAGGAAGGACAATCAGTGAACCAGTGTCAGGATCATGGGAGCTCAAGGCTCATTGATGCGCGTGGGAAGCGAATTTACTTTAATTTACTTTAAGATTTTTAAGTTCCTATACTTTTGCTCACCTAAAAAAAATGGGTGATCTGCCTACAAATATGTCATTTTCTAAGTTGTTTAACACGTCTAGATGTAAGTATCAGGAAATTAATGCTGAAGTTCTGAATTATCATGTAATATGCATCTTTGGAGCCCAAACCTAAATGTCTTTGATCTCAAGCCCTAATGTCTCAGTATATAGTAAAAACAAAAGAGTTTGCCTTGTCGTTCCAGTACTTTCAGAGAGAATTGTATTAGTACTGTATTGAGAATATATTATTATATTATTCGGTAGAACAAATTCATTTACTTTGTATTTTTAGTGTGCACTCCAATACCTGCTGTTATCTCAGTTATGTGCTGTTATCTCCAATATGTTGGACACTGGTTTACCAAAGGAGGGAGTACATGTAGGGTTGGGGGCATTTCTGATTTGATATCACAATCTAGATTTCTTAGTAAGAGTACTCCTGTAGGTGCTTTTTTCTGTTGTCTGTCTAATGTTTTGCTGTGACAAGCAATTATTATTATTATTTTTTTAAAAATCTCCAAAACAACTTTCTGAGCTTTTATGATTGTGCTTTAATGTGGAATCACATTTTTGCAGTTGGAGTCTGAGGCTAATTTGCGGCGGGCTAAGCAGGTCTACATTGGCCGCTATGAGGAATATGAGAAGGCCAAGACAGCAGCTAACAGAGCAGAGGAGGAGGGCAGCAGCTCCACGGCCAAAGCAGTGGATAAGAAAAAGCGACTAGAGGAAGAGGCTCGCAATAAGGTCTGCCTTGTTTACAACACAGTGAGGCTTTAGTGTCACTTTGTGAAACAGTAACTTTAATGCAGTAGTTAATATGATTTAAAACAACACCTTGTCTGTTTGAATCTTTATGTCCCACATGTTAGGCTGAGGAAGCAGAGGCCACGTACCGCGTGTGTGTTGCGGATGCCACACAGCAGCAGCAGGAACTGGAGCACACAAAGGTTACGGTGCTGAGACAGATCCAGGAGGTCATCAAGCAGAGTGACCAGACCCTCCGCTCTGTGAGTGTCCACCTGTGGGGTTTTGTGGTGGTCCCTGGGCATGATTGTAATAATTAGCACCTCCAGCATAAGAAAATATTCTGAAAATGTCTCAACAGAAAACACCAATGCATTTAGCTAACATTTGACAAATAATTACCATGTATACAAGCCTGCAATTAACGTACTTGAAAAGTATTACTCTGTAATGTTAGCATGACAGTTAAAACATATCATATGTTCTGGTCACTATATATAGTGCACTAGTTTGGTAGTTTTGCCAAGTATGAATAATGTAGAATATCCAGTGTATACCTGAAATCCCACAATGCACTGCAATATCAAAAAGAAGTAGTTGAGGTGGTACAGAACACCCATGATGCTCTTGGTAATAGAGAGCAGGGGGCAATTTTGGACAAAAAGAACACCATACAGTTGAGAAGAATTCACTGAATGCAGAAGCCACTGCATGTAGGTGTCATTAAGAACAAATTTCAAACAGTATCGTGCTTTCTCAGTGCGAAACCACATTCTTTTGTAAGCGAGTCAGTACCAGTGTACAAAACATTTGCAGGTACTGGATTAGGACACTGTAGTAATGGGTAAATAAAGCACACATTTTATTTTGATCTATTTTCATTGTTAAGATTTATTGGGCTGATGATAAAAATACTTGAATAAATGAAGTTTCTCCTTTTCTCCCAGGCCACTATTTCATACTACCAGATCATGCACATGCAGACGGTGGGGCTGCCCGTGCACTACCAGACTCTGTGTGAGAGCAGTAAGCTGTATGATCCAGGACAGCAGTATGCCACCCACGTGAAAGAGCTGCAGATGAGCGAGGAGCCCGAGGTCCATTACACCTTCGAGCCCTACTGTGCCTCCAGCAGCCAGTGCGTGTTACACACAGGGCTCCAGCAGTAAAGTGAAACATGTTTTCTGTAAAAACATGTTTTCTCTAAAAGACTCTTGCATTCTTGAGCTTTACATATGAGCTCCGGTAGTAATGTCACAGTTTTTAGCTGCAAAACTAAAACTAAGAACTAAGCTCGCTAGCAGTATGAGTGATGAGCAAAATCATGTTTGTTCCATTGTATTTTGACAGCTTTATTTACTGTTATATAAATAGCATAGAAGATACGTAGCAAACCAAGATATTCTTGGACATTCGCAGAACATTTTTAAGAGGGTGAAAGCATAGCTTCTTAGTTCTTTAAACCATATTGACTGGATAGTATATATGATAAGGTATGAGAAAAAGTAACATTTTCTTTTTCTACATACATTATTTTTAATAGTTTAAAATGACATGTATATGGGTACATGTTTTCAGATTAAAACAACTTAAGCTGAAATGAAAAAAAAAAATCATGTAATTTAGATCAAAATATGAACCAAAGTGGCAGCCATTACCTGAAATATAATGTAAAAGTGAAAAATAGATTGAAATTTTACTAGCATGTGGACTGTTGCAGTAGACTTAAATATATGTTTGGTTTTGACTGTAGGCAGGCAGCCAGAGTGCGTAGTGACAGCTCCAACACAGACACACCAAGCAGCACTGAAGGGACAGTCACAGCTGGAGAAACAGCCGATATTGCCACTGCTCAGAAAGAGGAGCAGAGGAAAGGTATGTACAGTTTAACACAATGTTGCTTTTTCCTGGGTTATTAATTTAGCTGTGCATTACAAACACTTAATAATCAAAGAAATGTTCATTATTATCAAATGTAATGTCTATGTCACTAGTTATAATGGAGTTCTGGTTTAGAGTTTCTGTCCATCTGTCGAGAGAAAATGTGCCTTGAACATTTAATTCATTAGTGTACCCAAAAAATAGCTTTTCCCCTCCACCAGAGATTTTGTGTCTATAAATGGAGCAAGTCTGATGCAGTTGACCTCAGCACAAATTGTGATACTAAAGAGCTTCATTTATGTATAATTTCATGGTAACATCACCTTCTAGACAACATGTTGGGTCTTCAGCTAATAAAACTGTTTTAAAAAAGGTTTACAAAGAGCTGAGGTGATTTCTAAAGCCATATATTTGCTGTTTTTCAAGTGGTACACTATGCACTATGCGTCTGAGAATCTAGTACCTCCATTCTTGTAGGATTGTAACACCTCCAATTATACACTAACATACAAATGACAGATCAGTTTGCGGTACCTGAAATCACTGACCTGTGTTAGAAGCTTTCATAAAGACAGCACTGATTGTAAAATCAAAATGTTTTTAGCTCCTTATTTGTAGTGTAGCGGCATTTTCTGATGGCATTATTAAAACACTAGGTCCCGTGAACACACTTGATGAACTGAAACTAAATAAAGACTATGATTTGCGACACAGCTTATCTTATTCTGTCTCACTTATGTCTTACAGCACATGATACATAATCTGTTATACTTGTCACTTCCTCAGCACGAGGTCACATGACTCACAAATCGTGGGGCTCCACAGTGAGTGACTCAGACAGTGTGGTCGGAGGGAATGACCTCGGCTCCCCCACCAACAGTGCAGGTACAGTGCTGATTTCAGGTTTTGACACTTACACCACACTGCTACTTTACTTTTGGTGTAACACAGGAAAAATATAGATGCAGCTGATTGTGCTCTCATGATCACGTTGTAGGTGACATCAGTAAAATGGCCCGAACATCATCCACAGGGACCATGTCATCAAACGAGGATGCAGATGAAAAAGATGGGGCCATGGCGAACTTTGAAACGTCCAGTAAGACTGAATAACATGACAACTGTGATCCACTACACATGTATTACACATGGATTATTTAGAGAGAGACTCCTGGATTGATTATTTAGGTCATTGCTATTGTGTGTGTGTGTGTGTGTGTCACAAAAGAGAGTGTATAACAAAGAGAGAATCAGTGACGGGGGAAATACTGCAATACTGTAGAGTGAATTTGGGTTAAACACTGTAATGCATGGTGCTACAGAATTGCCCATTCATGCATCAGTGAACTCATCCACACAATATATTGTATACTATATATTATTAGTAGTATGTGGTATGTGAGAATAATCATTCAATATATGTATTTTTGTCCAAAGTATTTCCACGGGTAGTGTGACCCAAATATACTTCTGGTCACTGAAGCCAAAGATGATAAGGCAGCAGATTTTATGTACTGCTGTAGCCATTGTTTTGTTTTAGATTTAGAATTGCTATGCAATATAAATATAGTAATGGTATAACTATCTAACTAGGATAAATTATGTATTAAGCCATCACAGCCAGTTAATAATTAAAGAACATTTGCAGAATAAGACTAATATGAAGTGGATTAATTTGTTAATACCTGACAACTAATTAGATATTTAGCAGTTGGAGCATTTAGATAGCGCATGTTACCTTTACATGTTGCCTTCTTCTCTGCACTTTTCCAGCTTTTATTTTGAAAATATTGATTAAAAAAATGACTGTGTTGCTTTTTGTGCAGGACACCATGAATATAGCTTTGGCTGTATTGTCGTAATGTTGTTCACATACTGGGCGATGTTTAGTATGAGTTGCCTTACCCCTCTGCCCATCTTTCCATCCAGACATTAATGGCATAGAGCCTGAAATCGTGGTGCCGACTGGGCCGTTTAGAAGCGTAGGCCTATCCAAAGCTGCGCAAACTCACCGCCTGCGCAAACTACGCTCTCCAGCAAAATGCCGGCAGTGTGACAGCTACGTGTACTTCCAGGGGGCAGAATGTGAGGAGGTGAGTACAGTGTTGTTAGTTAGGCAGATGTTCCCACATCTATTTGTTTTTTTTTTGTTTTTTTTTTAGAGCTTCAAACACACCTGGGCCAGGTATGCATGGCTGTACCAGGTTGATTATCTGGGTCCAGTGTGGTAACTGGACAGTGAATGTTGACATATACAAAATAATCTGGTAACTGCTGAAAATCAGATTTTGGCAATACTTTAATTAACATGTTTAAATGTACTCTTAATGGGAAAGCTCAGAGACTACATGAAGTTAATGTAGATTAAAAATTTCAGTAGTGTTGTAGTGTTGATAATGCACACAAGTAATTAGTGTCTTGCATGCGCTTTTTGACATGTTGCAGTGTTTCCTGGCTTGCCATAAACGCTGTTTGGAGACACTGGCCATCCAGTGTGGACATAAGAAACTGCAGGGCCGCCTCCAGCTCTTTGGACTGGAATTTTCCCAGGTGTCCGGCAGCAGCTCTGACGGAATTCCCTTCATCATCAAAAAGTGCATATGTGAGATCGAGAGGAGAGCACTTAGGATGAAGGTGAGACCAAAAGCCAGTGATGGGGCTTTTGTTATAGTTTAAATTAGGTCTACAGAAATGCAAGTTCCCTGCTAAAGCTCCTTTTCTTCACCCCTTCTTTTCTTCCCCCCAATACAGGGCATCTACCGGGTGAACGGGGTGAAAACCAGGGTGGAGAAATTGTGCCAGGCATTTGAAAATGGCAAAGAGCTTGTGGAGCTGTCACAATCCTCTCCACATGACATCAGCAACGTGCTCAAGCTCTATCTGAGACAGGTGGATTTGTTATTATTATTATTACATTATTAAACTCAGATGAGGATGACTGAGGGTGTCATCCATGTACTCAAACGGTGAAATTTTGACATTCATATTTTCTACTTCTGTCCAGCTTCCAGAGCCAGTCATGCCTTTCCGCCTGTATAATAGTCTGATGGGCCTTGCGAAGGAAAGCCTGGCCCTGGTGGGACCTGAGGGGGCAGAGGCTGGGAAAGGGCCTGATCTGGTTGATCTGGGTCTAGAGACAGACCCTGAACTCCTGAACTTGGTGCACAGACTAAAGGAGCTCCTCACTGAGCTGCCTAAAGCAAACATGACCACACTGCGCTACATAGCACGCCATCTCCGCAGGTAACATACAGTAAACGCTCAAAAAGACTTATCCTGTGTGCCACAAATATATTCTTATGATCTTTTAGGTATACTGTGTTTATTTATGAATTTTTTAATCACTTCAAAATGTGTTGCAGGATCATATTGTCAAATTTCACAGACACCCAACTTTTCAAAAATGGCTACATTTGAACTCTTTCTCATTATCAGACTTAATTGAATGTCTGTTTTATTTCTAAACATAACCTTTAAAGCTCATACAGGGTCTTTTTTTTTAAACATGGTTTGGATTTTTTTTTTTAAATAATTGTTCACACTTATATTATTCACTTTGTAGGATTGCTGAGCTGGAAGAGGACAATAAGATGAGCCCCAGTAATCTGGGCATTGTGTTTGGGCCCTCACTGATGCGACCCCGGCCCTCGGGGGCCACAGTGTCCCTATCTTCTCTGGTGGATTACCCCTATCAGGCCCGCATCGTGGAGACACTCATTGTGTTTTACCCCACCGTCTTCCCTTCTGAGTTAAATCGCACAGGCGGCATCAGTACAGTCCACTCCTCGTCACTGCAGCAGGTGTGTGCAAGAAGCTCCACTCATAGCTGTAAAAAATCTGCTCTGGGAATGGCTTGTCATTGTTTTTATTGTGCTTTAATATTAAAAGCTGTTCCTTAAAGACAGGTACATGGTACAGAGCAGATGCGTTGTTTCACAGGGGTGGGGGTGGGAGCATGACAAATATTTGCAAGATAGATGTGTGCTAATCATTCCGTTAATTTGACTTTGGATTGTAATACATATTTTTGTGTAATTATTATAGAATGGTAATAGGTTGTTCAGAGTTTAGTAATTGTTTAGGAGGTCTACAAATGTGGTTTTAATCCTCTGTTGACTTGTTTGTTGATTTTGTCTTTGTTTCTCAGTTTGCAGATGATTGATACATTTCTCTTGACATTTCTCTAATATAAGACCCATACTAAAGCAACACTGACATTCTGTTAAAGCATACTTGAATTTGTGATGTTCCTGTGCAGGAGAGCAGTATTGACGGGGAGGACTCGGGTACAAATGATGATGAAGCAGATCGCACTGAAGAACATGGAGGAACTGAGACAGATAAGATAAATGAGGGCCTAGGTGGGGTATTTTAGGACTACTGAATTTCACGTTGTAGCAAATCCTCAATGTTCATCTACTGAGGTGTTTTTCTCCCTGTCCTGTTTTCCATTAGAAGGCTCCACAGGCACACTGGGGTCCCTGGAGCATAGTCTGGATTCTGACTCTGAGCTGGAGGAGGAAGGAGGCGGGACTGAAGAACAGCCACACTCCCCAATCAATAATGAGGAACCTGAAGTAACCCCTCCCACAACAGAAGTCCAGAATCACTCAGGTTCAGACAGTGAACCTCCTGCATTGCCCGAGAGTGAGCCTCCGGAGCTTGAGAGTCCAGAGGAACTACCAACGAGCCCATTCGCACAGCTCAGCATCAACCAGCCCAACGATAATGAACCGCAGTGTTAATCAGCATGGGACAGTGTTTGGGTATAAGGACTAAGCCCTGGATTTAAAGAGACTCGCTTCGTCTGCAGGAACCTTTTCAGGAACCCAGGAATATTAAGCACGTTTCCACCACAGAAACCAGTCCCTGACCCTTAGTTTCAATAATCTGCTTCAGAGTCTGTAATAGTGCAGACCAGGAACTTCACACTTCTGATATTCTTACACACAATGTCTGTTAAAACAAAAAAAAACAAAAAAAACTGTGTTTAACTAACAAGCTTGTTTTATATCAGATGCAGTGCAGGATGACAGGCACATTTCCATGATGCTTTTGTTTTCACACACGTGGTGAGTCAGAAATATTGTGGCTTGCTTGTGGGTGCAAAAAAGGCTTGACGATTGAAATTGCACTTAGTGCCTGCTTTACTGCTGCTGGTTTAAAACTCTAATTTAATGTTAACCCTGCATTCACACTGGCAGTGAGGCGACATGACAAAGCAGTTTGAAGTCATTCATTTCACTGAGAGTTGATGATTTACTGCGACAGGAGGTGAAGCGACTGCGGTGCAAAGTGAGTGGGGTGATCCACATGAAAAAGCTGATCAGAGATTAAACAGAGATTAAAATTAAATGCAAATCGGAAGCAAAAATAATGTGGCTACTACCACCATGAATAAGGAACGGTGGAACACCCCCAAACTTAAACATTATTCTGTGCACCTAAAAAAAAATCTGGCTATAATGAATGCAATGTGGCTATATGACACCGAGTTACAGCAGAGACTCAAATCAGCTAGTTATTTATCTAGTCAAATCAGCAAGTTTTTTATCTAGTCAAATCAGCTAGTCGAATATCTACAAGATGACGAGCACACGATGGCATCGAAGGAGGTAGGAGCATGAATGTCGAAGCTTTAGAAGCTGAGCTGTATGAACAGAGTGTACAGATGCAGAGGTGAAAGAGCTGGACAGACTAACAGACTAAAGCGCTGCTGCATCGTTGTTTTTAGGAAGGAATGAAGTGGAGGCTAATTCCCACTAGCCCCATTATTAACAGGTAGTTGAACAGCATTTTTAAATATAATAAATAATGATGTGCACTGCATGGGTGCAATTTGTACCCAACCATTTCATTTTTATTTTAAGTGGACATACATATTTGTTTTAGTAGAAAGGGGCAAAACATCTTCTGTTTAGCAGGCTCTCCTTATGGTTTGTTTTGCTTATGTTCCATAGCTAGGTATGTAGTTTGTGCTGCCAAATCGTGGTAGCCAGTTGTCAGGGAAACCATGGCAAAAAAAAAAAACAAGTTACCAACACCCACTAGCAACCAGCATAGAGCAACTTGACCTGCTTGATGATAAAACTTGCTGCCAGTGTAAATGCAGCGTAATTCCCAACCTCCACCATGTTCACTGTGTTGCTGTAGTTTATGTTCCATGTTTCCAGCAGTGGATAATATACAGTATATAGAATCTTTGTGTGATCCTTGTTTACCACACATATTGTTAAAACAAACATGTATATTTAAATGAGTCAAGCTATGTGTGTAGTGGTGTGAGTAAGAACCATCACTCAGTATTATTCTTCACTAACAAGTGAAAACTAGCAGTTTGAACAGAACATGTATTTCATACATTATTAGAAATGTATATATTTTTTTTTTCCCCCCCCAAGACCATTGTTGAGGAAAATGTGCATGTCCATGTCTTAATTAATTTTTAATGTACTATTCTTTTAATAAAATCAGCTGGTCGGCTTCTCCTAAAAATTGGAAGGTGGTGATATGTAGTTCATTGATATGCATATTTATGTAATACAGTACATTATACAGTTAGGACTTTTGCAGATAATTGCAGATCAACAGAAACGGTGTGCTTTGTGATATTTTCTTATTGAGAGCATGTGCAGTGTATGTGGCATCATCATCATTATACTTCTTTACACCATCAAAAGCTTTCACTTTTGTCATTTTAATCCTTAACTTGTGAAGTTGGGGAAGAAAATTAATTACGTTGAAATCTTTCCTAACTGTTCCAAATAGCAGCTGACCCAGAGATTTGAGTAAGACACATCATGCTGTCATATAACACAGTCGGATGCAGAATTATTGGCACCCTAATGTTATTTTTTTTAAAATGTGGTTCAATCTCACACCGCAAATTTGAGTGAAATCTAACCTTTAATTAAATTAAATTAATTCTAAGAATATATTATTAACAAAACCATGTGTCACAATTATTGGCACCCTTATGCTCAAGCGAAAAAAGGGCACCCCTCATAATTATTTATAAAAACTCATGCAGATGTTTAATACGCAACAGATTTATAGAACATTACCTATTCACACAGAGACAATGTTCTTAGCATTCACTATTTCTACATATAGGCTTATCACAGAAACAGGCAATAACAAAGAAGACAATGCCACACTGTGCATGCTTTAGTGGTCTATAAAATAAATAACCATTCAAAATCAACAAATCTTTACACGAAAATGAAAAAGGCTGTTTTCTGAATAAATAAAATAATAAACCAAAAAATGAAAAGAAAAAAAAAAGATATATGAAACTAAAACCTCCAATAGGTGACGGCAAGTCACTGTCTTAATACAGGTAAGTGAGTCATTAAATCATTCATTTAACTGATTCGTTGAAAACTGCTGATTCATAAATGAACAAGCAAGTGACTGTCTTTATGAATGTAAGTTTACTTGCACATCAAATTCCGTTAAATGTCTATATCTGGTTTGCAGCCATATTCCAAATACGATGTTTATATGCATACGGACATTGGAATAGTCCTGTATACATGGTTATTGTAAGTATGCCTGAGTTGCCATTCCTAAATACCTAGCCTACAGCTAAGCATCTGTTAGCACCCACAATTCCTTGTGGACTGAGCATGCGCATGTATCTCCTTTCAGTGGATTTTCTGAATAAGGTGTTTACATGCAACAAATTTCCAATTAAACCAGGCATGTCCGAAGGATGGGAATCATAATTTGGGGAATCAGAATATTGTCTTAATCTGAATCGGTCAGTCGGATTGTGGCGTTTACATGACTCAATAATAATCAGAATATTGCCAAATTCTGATTAATATCGGAATATTGATGTGCATGTAAACATAGTCATTGACTCACCCGATTCATTCAAAAACGCTGAATCCTTCAAGAACGAAACACTTCTGCTTTGTTTGGAATTATTTTTGTTGGCGAAATAGAGCAAAAACTGTCAAAATATATAATATTGTGTCTAAAGTTTGTAACATATTAACGTATTGTTTATTGAGCTGTTGTATAAAATGAATATCATATTTGCAATCGTGCTGATATTTGGGAAACCAGCACTCTTGATCATGTGATATTGCTTAACTATATTATGTTACAAATATAAAAAAAACAAGAACTCATACAGGGGCAATTCATATCTTGAATTTTGGGGGCATTTTTTTAAAATTCATTTTTGTGGCATTTCTGACCCTGCACAATGCTATTTTATGCCAACGCCAGACTAAACTTGCTTGTTGTTAAGCTTAATGGAGGGCTATTGCCTAAGGTAGGCTGGCTATCTGTGTACATGCCTAAACAAAATGTGACTGGAGCATATTCCCAGTAATATTAAGCGCTCATCCATGACTTGCTGTTTCAGTGTTGATAATTCACTGTTTATTTGGTATTTTCAAATACAGAACAGTGAAATACTTTCAATTCTATTTGCAACTTCTGCTTTTTCATGCTGTACCTCATGCAAAATAGGTCAGAAAAGGATCGTGTAGGCGCCAGAGTAGACTAATAACTGCCCAGTGTAGAAGTTTGCTTACAGTGCACTCATTGTCTGAATGGTGGTGTTTCTTCCTGCATCTGATATTAACCTGAACTTGCTGATGGCTTTCAGAAAACAGAACGAGGTTAGTGCATTCTGTTTAATTAAACTTACAATGGGTGAGATTGTAGGGAATCATTAGCTGAAAATTATTTCTGTGAGAAAAAAAAATGTTTAAAGCATTTATTGTAAGAACAAATGCACAACAATTCTCACATTTATACTAGAGGTCTTTTGCTGTAATGAGAAAAGAACAGAAAAACTGTTTACACTTTATAATGGCAGTCTAACGGCACTTGTTGCGGGGTCAAGAAAAATTTCTATAAAACATATTTGTAAACACTTTTAGGAATTCTTCAAATATAATTTTTAATTAGGCTCTAAATCAGTATCATTTGTCCTATTAGAGATGAAACTATGTTTCCAAAGGGAAGAAATGTTGTAATTGTACACTTAGCAGTATAGTTAGTTGCACCTGATTTCACAAGGACACCAGGAGAGAGAAAGTGACCAGAACAATATTTCACTGGTTTACTCCAATGTCAGAAAGTGAAAATAATTGTAAATGTTTATTTATTTAATTCAGCAACTGCACATAGCTTCATCTGTTCTTATCTCAGTTCAAGTAAACGTGTCAAAGTTATTTTTCAGGGTAATCACATGACATTTGTAAATGACATTTTTAAGAATGCTACAGGTGGAAATCAGAGTTCTTGGAATTGTGTTGTTTTGTTGAACTTCATGTGAATCTCATCACCCATTTAAAAAATAGTCTAGTGGTAGTGGACTCTAAAAGGGGTTTAGTTTGATGGTATTCTTAGACCCTGACCTATGTGTACTAGCATGAAAACATTTCTGAAAAGTCACTCTGGATAAGGCCATCTATTAAATGCAGCAAATGTAAATGAACGTGATGTATCGTCCTGCAGTCTCACTGGATAATCTTGAGAACACAGAAGAGAGCAATCAGATAATGCGTGACTTCCTTCTTTAAAAAAAAAAAAAAGTTCCTCAATTTTGCTGTCTAAATAGATGTTTGTTACAAGTCTTGCCAAATCCAGTATGACGGTAAATGTGTAGTAGAATCCACCTTACCTAAATTAATTTCAAGCCAAATTATCGAGCCACAGGATCACTATCTTGGATGTTAAGGAACACTTGGAAACAGTGAAATGTTTTTTCATTCATTCATCTGACATGGGGAGAACATGCAACACTCCACACAGACTGAGCACAAGATCAAACACTGGACCTTGGAGGTCTGACACAGAAACGCTTCACACTTCACACCGGCGAATGCATAAAAAAGAACTTTCATTGTCAAAACAACACTCATTTTAACCTCTAAAAGAGGAAATCACAATTGCCAGTATGAAAAGATACTGCAGTCTGCAGCTCTGAAACTTCAAAAGTCTACACACCCCTGTTAAAATTGCAGGGTTTTTTTTGGTGATGTAAAAAAAAATATGGAAACTAAGATAAATCAAGTCAGAACTTTTTGCACCCTCATTGTGAAATTCAAAGTATAAAAATTAAGTGAAAAACAATCAGAAACATTTTAGGGAAAAATAAAAAAAAGTTACAATAACCTGGGTACATATGTGTGCACACCGCCAGAGGTGGGTAAAGTAGCCAAGTTTTTTTTACTCAAGTACAAGTAAAACTACTTATAAAAATAATTACTCAAGTAACAGTAAAACTAATAATGTTAATAATTACTTGAGTAAGAGTAATAAAGTATGCAATGAGAAGACTATTCAAGTACTGTAACAAGTTACTAGTTACTTCGGATCTGATTAAAATGAAGGGAAAACCTCGAATCTCAGACTACATGGAGAACTGTAAGTCTCACCTCTGCTTGAAAGTCTGTCCGTTCTGTTTATATGATAGAAAACCTGGATTCAAGATGAAGCAGCATATATCAGTCCTGTGATGGGTACAATAACACACAACCTGTCATTGTCAACACAAAATCTCACACACACACACACACACACACACACACACACACACACACACACACACACACACACACACACACACCAAAAAACAAAAAAATTTCCCAACAGTTGACTGTCTTTATTTTCACAACAACACAAACTTGTCAGCATCTGCATTTACACAAGACAACAGAGAACAAAAGAGTGTGTTACTATTTCATATTCACAGATGAAATAGTGTATGTTCTGATATTTATAGTGAATAAAAAAACATCCCAATTTCCCCTCACACATCTGTACTAATACAGGTGCATCTCAATAAATTAGAATGTCGTGGAAAAGTTCGTTTATTTCAGTAATTCAACTCCAATTGTGAAACTCGTGTATTAAATAAATTCAATGCCACAGACTGAAGTAGTTTAAGTCTTTGGTTCTTTTAATTGTGATGATTTTGGTTCACATTTAACAAAAACCCACCAATTCACTATCTCAACAAATTAGAATATGGTGACATGCCAATCAGCTAATCAACTCAAAACACCTGCAAAGGTTTCCTGAGCCTTCAGAATGGTCTCTCAGTTTGGTTCACTAGGTAAGCCACAAACATTCATTGCCAAAGAAGCTGGCTGTTCACAGAGTGCTGTATCCAAGCATGTTAACAGAAAGTTGAGTGGAAGGAAAAATTGTGGAAGAAAAAGATGCACAACCAACCGAGAGAACCGCAGCCTTATGAGGATTGTCAAGCAAAATCGATTCAAGAATTTGAGTGAACTTCACAAGGAATGGACTGAGGCTGGGGTCAAGGCATCAAGAGCCACCACACACAGACGTGTCAAGGAATTTGGCTACAGTTGTCGTATTCCTCTTGTTAAGCCACTCCTGAACCACAGACAACATCAGAGGCATCTTACCTGGGCTAACGAGAAGAAGAACTGGACTGTTGACCAGTGGTCCAAAGTCCTCTTTTCAGATGGGAGCAAGTTTTGTATTTCATTTGGAAACCAAGGTCCTAGAGTCTGGAGGAAGGGTGGAGAAGCTCATAGCCCAAGTTGCTTGAAGTCCAGTGTTCAGTTTCCACAGTCTGTGATGATTTGGGGTGCAATGTCATCTGCTGGTGTTGGTCCATTGTGTTTCTTGAAAACCAAAGTCATTGCACCAATTTACCAAGAAATTTTGGAGCACTTCATGCTTCCTTCAGCTGACCAGCATTTTGAAGATGCTGATTTCATTTTCCAGCAGGATTGGCACCTGCCCACTCTGCCAAAAGCACCAAAAGTTGGTTAAATGACCATGGTGTTGGTGTGCTTGACTGGCCAGCAAACTCACCAGACCTGAACCCCATAGAGAATCTATGGGGTATTGTCAAGAGGAAAATGAGATACAAGAGACCAAAAAATGCAGATGAGCTGAAGGCCACTGTCAAAGAAATCTGGGCTTCCATACCACCTCAGCAGTGCCACAAACTGATCACCTCCATGCCACGCCGAATTGAGGCAGTAATTAAAGCAAAAGGAGCCCCTACCAAGTATTGAGTACATGTACAGTAAATGAACATACTTTCCAGAAGGCCAACAATTCACTAAAAATGTTTTTTTATTGGTCTTATGAAGTATTCTAATTTGTTGAGATAGTGAATTGGTGGGTTTTTGTTAAATGTGAGCCAAAATCATCACAATTAAAAGAACCAAAGACTTAAACTACTTCAGTCTATGTGCATTGAATTTATTTTATACACGAGTTTCACAATTTGAGTTGAATTACTGAAATAAATGAACTTTTCCACGACATTCTAATTTATTGAGATGCACCTGTATACTCCCTTCTTCTTATCAGGTTTTCAGACCCTCAGGGTCATGCCAAAACTGTTGTCATTGCAGGATGTACCCACATTTCTGCAGATAAATTATAAAATAGACATTCACCCAGAACACATGGAGTGTGAACTTTTGCACTCAGTTCGATCTAGTAGAATATACTGTGTGTGTACAGTCAGTCCATGCTACTGGGTTTTCTCTGATAACAGTAAAGTGTCTTGGAGGGTGTTAGTGGTTCTTTCAGGTTTTAGACAGTTTAATGATCAGACATAGTGACTGAGGTGATTCTCGTGTGTGTGTGTGTGTGTGTTACACTTATTCCTCTATAATTATTATCTCTTGTCTTTCTTTCCTTCCCAAGTCTGCACAGGTGGAGGACTGGAAAACAGCCACGTCTATTTATGACTTCACAGTCACAGATATCGATGGCAACGAAGTGTCTCTGGAAAAATACAGGTAGGTGACATACTAATATACAAACTTATATAAACTGAATGATGTTTTCAAGCAAAACGGCATAGTTGATTTGCTAAAACAAAAAAATGATCTGTTTTAGATAAGTAATAAAACTTACTTTTGACATGAAAATAGGACATTAACTTAATTTATCAGTAAAAACATTTACCATTTACTTTTTAATACTTTCATGCTGCTACATTTAAAAGTAGCAACTTTTTTTTTTTTTTTTTTTTTTTTTACTTTTATTTGAGCAAATTTTGGCTGGATATATCCACTTTAAAATGAGTATGATTATAACACATTATTTATACTTTCAGTATTACTTTTAAGTAGAATTTCCTCAGTAATTTCTTCAGTATAATGTCAACCCCTGTCCAGACCTTTAAGAGATTGTCTTTAGGATTTCTGTGTAAAATATGGAACTGTCATCAGTAAGTGCAACAGGAAGATTTTCTGCAAGATGTGCAACCTGATTCCTAGTGGAGGAAACTCCACCCTGAAGAAAGGCAGAGAGAAACATGCTGAGTCCAGAAGCTCAATCAAAAAGGTGTTTATTATGCCATAAGAGAGAGAGAGAGAGAGAGAGAGAGAGAGAGAGAGAGAGAGAGAGAGTGTATACACTCAGTAGATCTGATAGAAGAGCAATTCAAGTAACAGACTGACTTAAAATCACATATACTTCACTTCATATACTGCAGAATTCTAGCACATGGTTGATTTTGGAAAGAAGGAAAATCCACATCTTACTGGTAAATGATCACATCAATCTAACAAAGGACGAGTAAAGTTAGGGTTACACAAGGTTATTGGACTGCAGGTGCAACCTAACACTGGCTAAAAAGTCTTGAGGTTGTGATAAAAGGAAAGGAAAACACTGTCACTGCACCCTCAAAAATATAATAGAGAGTAAATCATGAGGTAAATATATGTACAGAAGATTAACAAGTACAAGCTGAGGTCAAAACAAAAATCAAATGGAAGGACATAATATAAATACAGAATAATTCTGTTAATAAGAGGGAAAATAAACTATAATTAAGGTTTTGACTTCACCACTCTTTGTTGTCTTTATTTATTTTTAATATTTTATTTTATTTTATTTATTTTAGAGGCCAGGTGGTTATCATCACCAACGTTGCCACCAAATGAGCCAAAGCCCCAGTAAACTACTCTCAGTTTGCAGAGATGCACGCCAAGTACGCTGAGAGAGGTTTATCCATCCTGGCTTTCCCATGCAACCAGTTTGGCAACCAGGTATGATGCTTTTATAAATGCTTCAAATTTTCATTTTCATTCTTAATTTTGTAGTCTTCAGTCCTCATGAGTAAACAGTAAGAAAACAATTAACATCTTAAAATGAGGAACTACAGTACATAGACTATGCATGTATGAAGGTAGTAAATGCTGTGTACTTCAGTAATAAGGTAGTAAGGTAGAGGTAGTACAAATACAGTGTAATACACGATGTTTCCAGAGAAATGGAAATGTTGTTACATGTGTGCAACCTCATATTTATACCCCAGAAAAACAGGACATGGTGGCTGAGTGAGATTTACTCAGTGACTGAACACTGAACACACATTAAAAATAATATAATATTTTCAAGAATGATCATTTGTTTCTGTTTATTTTAAATATTCTTGAGGTGTTCTTTTGGCACATATTTCCAAGAGAAAATATTTCAGCTCTTCTTGCAGTTTGTGGTGGCCCGATACGTTACTAACACACTTTAGGTTTTTCCTTTAATGTATATATCAAAGGACTATTAAGGATATCACTATGCATGAATTACACATAGCATTTGCATTACATTTGTGTAACTAGGCCAAAATCACACACATTATTCCGTCTGTAAATTAACTGCTGTGCAGCTTTAAAAATTAGAATATCGTGGAAAAGTTCATGTGTATATCATTCTTATATCTTTGATGCATACCTGGTGGATGTCTGTGTCTCTGTGCTTCCCCTTGCCTTGTTTTTAATGTCATGAGACGACACCTTTTATCAGGACATACTTTGAAAAACTTGTTTTGTAAGATGGACCCAGGAAAACCTTTACAATTTTTATCACAAGTAAATGTAAAGAATGTTTAAGAGAGGTTGTCAGGTTGCACAGAATTGTTAGATTGTTTATAAGCTGAATCTCTTGAATGTTAATTACTGTATTTGCGAGATCTGTATATATATATATATATATATATATATATATATATATATATATATATATATATATATATATATATATATATATATATATATATATATATATATATATATATATATATATATATAAGTGCAATAAGTAATAATGCAAATTATTTGCTTAGATGCTAGTGACTGTTTTTTCCTATTAATCAGGAACCTGGCACCCATGCACAGATCAAACAATATTCAAAATTGTACAATGTGCAATTTGACTTATTCAGCAAGACTAAAGTAAACGGACCAGAAGCTCATGACCTGTGGAAGTGGATGAAGGAGCAACCCAATGGTGAAGGATTTCTAGGAAAGTAAGTCAGCACTATTCAGGCCTTATAGTAAAAGCAGGTGCATGTATTTTCCATATGCAGAGAGATGTCTATGTATTGCTGTCTTGGGGCACATACTTTTTATTTATTTTCTTTTTGAACACTGATTCTAAATTCAGTTGATGGGCTAGATGAGAAACTTAGATTAGCTGTATGTTTGACACCTGTGATTTGGAGGAAAGCCTCTTTGGAAGGAAGAAACATTAGGAGGGGATAATCAAAGAGGAACCACCTCTGAGTAGGCTGGATGAGAAGTATGTGATCAATAGGGAAGAGAAACTGTAAAACTAAAGCATATACAATAATAAATCATCACTGCACAACAGATAAAAAAAAGAAAGGCCATGACCATGACTGGAGGAAAGTAACTCTTGTTAAAATATAAAGAGTCATTACAGTCCTCTTCACTACACAGCGGACAAAATACTGAGTCAAGCTTTGTGCTTCACTTCACAGTGACACTGTATAATGGCTATAATATAAACCTGGTGGCTAAAATGTGTCTTTTGTGCTTTCCCAGTAAAATCAAGTGGAATTTCACCAAGGTATGCACCTATTTGATTTGATTAATTTGAGGGACAGTACAACTGCTATGCCATGTCTCACAACCTCCCTTTTAAAAAAAAAAAAAAAAAAAATGAATAAATAAAAAAGTGACTTAAGGCAAGACACTACAGGTAGAAATGTCAATTGAACCTATAACGTCTATAATAACACGCCTATGTAACATATCTACAAGACTATAATATGTCTTCTCTTACGCTGTAGTTAAGGTTTATATAGAATTATAATTTTTGAACTTTACAAACACACTTGTGTGGGAAAAAACTATTGCCCCTCAAAATATTTTTTTTTGTTTTCATATTTAGAACCAAAAATCTAGAATTTAGAAGAATATGACAGAGGGATTTCTCAAAATGTTGAGAATCATCGGATTTATGTTCAAGTTTAAACTGAATAACTGTTGTCACTGAAGTTCATTTATAGTTTCTTGCCTTAAATGCTCTCTCAGAAGAAACTGACATTGATGTCTGATGTGTGATTTGTGCAGTTCCTCATTGACCGACAAGGCCAGGTTGTGAAGAGATACTCGCCACTGAAAGATCCAATTGTAGGTACAAAATATATTCTCACTTTCTGCACCATATTTGCAAAACTTTGGGACAGAAGCTATTTGCATTCAGGCAAAATCAGAAATCTATTTCATTCCCAGTTCAGGTGATGATCTCCCTCTAGCACATGATAGCCAGCATTCTGGGAGCAACACTGGCTAGCGACCTTGGCTACACATTTCCAAAAAAAAAAAAAAATTAATAGTAGCCTAAAACTATAATTTTGTTTTACTTACATAATACCCTTACTAATGTTAGTTAGTGTGTTAGTGAACCTGGCTAGCCAATAAAATTAAATAGCTGCTGCTGGAGAGGTAACATTAGCTATGATAACTTCTTAACTACTTAGCTGTGAGATTTAATTGTCTTAATGAAGCATGTGCTGGCTGCTTTGCAGTATTTAGTAAAGATGGCATTGTTATCAAGGACACTTCAAAATATTATCACTATTCCAGTGCTCCATTTGAGAGGAAGCTGATTAGATAGGCAGTGTTTGCATTATCAAGAATGCGACATGAGGACTCTCTTCTAATGTTCCTTATTTTAGACCAATTTGAAGGCAGCATCACAGAAGTTCTTACTCGAGAAGCTACTTTTTCAGTGCAGTATGATAATAGTGTATGATAATAGATAATAAACCCTTAGGCAAGAATTGTTATTGTGATATATATAATTAAAGTTTTATCAATCTACTTCTGTCTCTGTTTTTCAGCCGATAGAAACAGAAGTCCTGAAATATTTGTAAACCCTGCACTTAATTTCACCATGAGCTAGATATCCTCTTAGCCATTTCCATTTCCATTCCAAATCCTCCCCTGCGGCCTGCTGGGAGTCAGTGGTCACATCCCATGGATTTATGACAGTTTGTTTTGAAAACCACTCTGTGGAAAGGACAAACCCGATGCGTTTGGCGTGCAACTCCTCATGGGAAGATCACCAGTGCACAGATGGTCAACTGGAAAGGGACCCTATTCCTTCTTTACCATAATACTGTCTCAAGAGGCTATTACAGTTGCAGTCAGAAATGACTCAAAGTACTTATTGCGAAACTCTTATAAGCTCTGAATAAACTGATAAAAATATTAATACCACTTTTTGAATTTTGAATGATTGTTTTTCTCTGGTTTATTATAAGGATCATAGATGGTACTGAAGCACAGAATTGAAACCATATATTTGGTGACATCTTATTTACAATTAAATAACAAAACCTATTTTACTTTGGTATATTTAAAAAAAAAATTTAAAAAAAGAATATTGACTTCCTGTTAACCCCAAACACGTGTACAATGTTAATAAGTGCTATAGTAATTCATCTGCTACACTGCAGGTAAGCAGATTGTGAGGCTGCAGATGGGTTAATGAATTATTTTATACTGCTATAATAGAAAATAGGAAATATCAAATCATCATGTTAAAGAGTAAAGCATTATTACATGGAAGGTTTCCAAGGCTGTTATGCAATGCTTTTGTGTGTTGTGTTTGTGTCGTCTGCACTGATGATGTGCGACCCATAGAGAGCACTGTTACCCAGCCAAATATTTGAAATATATAATAATATATAAGAATATTTAGGGCCATAATGTCAAACATACAAACAGCGATTCACAATGTTGTCATGCATCAGGAGGCTGTAAAAATTACAATCTGCTCCTTTAACACATTTATAATTATTAAAGGTACTGTAAGTTTGTAAACCTTTTTTTTTCTCCTTTTTTAAATTTATTTATTTTATTTTTTTACTGCAAGTCAAACGTGAAATAAAAGTTTAGGTTGTCTTGATTTCATATGAACGTTTTAATGTGGGTAACATTCCTTCAATCTCATGATAGCCACCAATCTGGGGGCATAAGGGCTAACAGTGGCTAGCGACCTTGGCTACTAATTTACAAAGTATAATAGTTGGCCTGAGGTTATTTAGCTTGTTACTGTTTGGTATTACTTCTATAATACCTACTTATATAATACCTAATGTTAGCTGGCTTGTTAATGAACCTGGCTAGCCACTAAAATTAAATAGCAACTGCTGGTGAGGTAACATTAGCTATGATAACTACTTAACTGGTTACATTAGCGAAGTATTATGTTTATGCAGCCAGCTAACTTGACTAATGTTGCTGAATGAGTATTGTGTGTGTGTGTGTGTGAGAGAGAGAGAGAGAAAGAGAGAGAGAGAGTTGTGTATTCGGGACCATACAAACGTATACGCACGCTTGTTTCCTTTTTCCTCAGGGTTGTTTGCGTATAATGACTTCTTAGCATCAGTATTAGCGTAAACCCTCGGTATACCAATTGTTTTGCTGCTTCAGAAGTCTTTAATACACTCTTGTTTTAGCTTCCCCTTTAACTGTATCGCGTGTTGTTGTTTTGTGATTCTTTGTTGTAATTGGTGCATTTTTTATTATTATTTGAATTCCCCTATGGCGTTTAATTAGTCTCAAAACCCACGCACATGCAAATTAAGCGCGTGCACGTGATACGAGCGCACGGAACAGTATCCGCGCGCGGAAAACCATCCTCGTGAGGGGGGCGTTGATCCAGACAGATCCGGTTGGTAGAGAGAACAAACGTTTTCATCGTTTCGGAGCAAGTAAGTCTTACACAAAGTTGAGACCTTTCAGAGATCCAACATTAATAGTGTTTGAAGGTGTTTGTTTCATTTACTGTATACACTATAATATAGCAAGCTAGCTAAATATTTGATGTTAGAAAAGCTTATACTAACTTGCAAAAGTTTTCTACAGACCTCACGTTCCTGAAGTTTAATAAAGCTAGCTGGCTAACCCTTAAAACCCTTTGACGTTAGTCTCAACCGACTCTTGTGACCCACACCGACAATATATAATAGAATAGAGAGGGTCGAGGGAGCGCTCGTCACAGCCCCGTGCTCGCGGGACCGCATTTGTGCACGCGGAGCAGACATGCGCCCTCACGCGGATGTTTCTCCGCTCGCGGATACTGTTTCGTGCGCTCGTATCACGTGCACGCGCCTGGTTTTTATTGCGGTGTGCATCGCGATTTATTTATATGTCTGTCGCAACTTTTAGTACTGGCTTTACAAGAATCATTTATGGGAATCATTACATGAATCATTACATGACAGGCGATGAAATGAAACGATGCAGAAAAGCACTTCCATGTTATAGTCCTCCTCTTGGAAGGCTCACGAGTTGGAATCTTCTTATGGCCGCTTTAAAGCGTTTTCTCTGTATCCCCTTTAGGCTACAGCTGTTTTGTAATGCTATTCATTCATTTTACTTTACTTTTAAATTAAAGTATTTTTCACCACATTTCCTTTATGGGCTTATCTTTTTCCCCAACTGATTAATAAGTAATTAAATATTCACACTGAAATACTGTGTTGGCAAAGTTACAAATAAATATAAAAAAATCTGAATTGAAATTACGGGCTTATGCTTTTCCATAATCGGTGTCAATTGTCATTGAATAAAATCTGTAATTTTAGTACATTTAAACAGTAAAACTATTTCAGAATTGGTATTGAGCAGTTACAGTCTTGATATAAAATGTAAAAAGGATATGATGGTTTGTGCTATATTGTGATGTATTGTAATACGTGCAATATATTGAGGTATAGACAACAATACCCAGGCCTAATGTACAGTATATAAGTTATACCTTGCCAACTATTTGTAACTTCAAGCACTGACAGAGATGATAAAGATGGCAAAATATATCATAAATGCCTTTTAAGACATTAGTCAGGCTAATGATACCTAGTTAGACAAAATAAACACACTGACTTCTGTTATTTTTCAGACGCTGTTTTTTTGTTTTGTTTTATTTTGTTTTTGTGGGGGTGGGGGGTCGAGGTTGACTGAGTAATAGTAAACCACTTCTTTTTAGGTGTGTGTGTGTGTGTGTGTGTGTGTGTGTGTGTGTGTATGTGTGTGTTTGACGTGCATCATAGGACGTGCTAGTGCAAGTTTTACCCAGATGTAAGATCAAATTGTCTTAATGCAGCATGTGCTGGCTGCTTTGCAGTATTTAGCAAACACAGCATTGTTATCAAGGACTTCAAAATATTATCACTACTCCAGCACTCCATATGAGAAGAAGCTGATTAGATAGGCAGTGTTTGCATTATCAAGAAGGCAACATAAGAACAGCTGTCTTCTAATATTCCTTATTTTAGACCAGCTTAAAGACGGCATCACAGGAGTTCTTACTCGAGAAGTAAGCAATTAACAATTAGGCAAGAATTGTACTGGTGATATGTAAAATTAAAGTTAAAAGATATTAAACAAAAAATACTATGATTATAGACAATTTTTCTTCACTACTGCTTCATGTATCAGCTGTATCAAGACCAGGGACTGGAATCAATATTAAAATTTTGGCACTAGTGGGTAGTTCTGTTACATTACTAGACAAATTGGTAAGTCTTACTGCTCCTCTAAAACAATGTGTGTCTTATATGCATGGCCTGTACTACGTGTTCTTACGCATGTGCATTATCTTCACTTAGACAGATACGTGACAGAGAATGTGTTTATGTCATCAGAAAAAAATGTCCTTCATTATATGTAATTATATTTCCTTTGCATATACTGACACTATCTGTTCTGAGTTTATTACTAGTATCAGGCATTAGTGGTGACATAAACGAGTGATAAAGTCTAACATTCCTATTCTATTTGAACCTTTGCTCTAGAAACCGAAGGTACAAAACAGTTCAAAACGCATGCTCACTGCATCATCAGGTATCATGATCAGTTTGCTGTGAAGCTCCAAGATCACACCCAAGTCATCTGGTCACCAAAGTATGCAAGGCAAGCTTATCACCAAGGCATGCAGATCGTCCACTCTATTTGCTGAGGTGATCGCAAAAAAGGCAGTTTTAGACACAGATTTCGCTTCACTATCCTGCATGGGCTCATAAGAGTCTCCAGCACAACGGCAAATCCCAGGCAGTGCTCTTGGTGGAGCATGATGGACAGAGGTGCCTTGCTCCTTTTGGAATAGTCATAACAAGTGCATGAGCACCAATGAGCAGTTCTGGTAAATGAATTGCTCTCAGTGAAGCTATCAATGGGTGGTCTCACCTGAGCAGCTTTCATGCAAGGCGAAAAGAGCCATCCAACTTCATACCACCCTGGTTATTGATGTATCAGACAGTCACAATGTTGACCATATGGACCAGAGCAAGATCATGTCTAAGAACAGGTATGAACAACTTGAAGGCCAGACAGAGCACCCTCATTTCCAGCTGGTTAATGTGTTCTTACAGCAGGGGGCTACATGCTCCCAGTGCCCCTGTGTTACCACAGTGTTCCCCCAGCCAATGAGGGAGGTGTCCATGGTGACTATCTCTCTCCACAGGTGCACCACTCCCAAAAGAAGCCCTTTCTTGAGGGCTATATCTTATGGCCCTCTCACTGAGATGAGGATGCATCTCTGTCTGGGGTTTGGCTGCAGGCTGATAACCCATAACCCACTTCTAAAAGACTCTTAGTCCCAGTAGACCCAGTGGAATTACTGCTGCAACTGTGCTGTGTCCTAGCATCCTCTACGGCACATAGCAATTTGCCTGAATTCGAACAAAATAATATTTGATGCAAGTAGTGATAACAGGGTGGGTAGCATTCTTAATAAATCCTAGCTTCACACTCATGATTTGAGTGGCCTGATGTGGAAGCAGGGGTGTGGGTGAGCGTCAGCTTTGGACAGAGAGGAGTCAGGGGAACCAGCAGGTAACGCATGATGATTCTCACCTGTGTGTGATTACAGCTAGTTGATTTATGTGAGTTTTGTTTTGTCTTTCAGAGGGCCGTGAACCTGAGCGGAACTCCATGTTTGTGTGTGTGCATGTGTGTTCACAAGTGAACACTGAAAGGTGCTTGCAGAATAAATTAAAAATAAAAGGAGCATGAAGCTTTGTGAAGAGTCACCTGTCTCCCGAGTTCTCTTTCCCAGCCTTCATCAAATGCAACACCAGGCTCTACTCGACCTGTGGTGTGAACAACAGCAGCATTTTGAGGCGAATGCTCAGGAGCAGGCCAAGAACTAATGGGTGCTCCAGATGCTGCTGCAGCCAACCACACCTCCAGTCTCACAGTCTGGGCCGGCATTTGGGGCAGGATAAAACTCTGAACCGACTAATGGCTCATTTCTATTGGCTGGACATTCACGGCAGTGTACGCAGGTTGTCTGTAACTGGTGTATCCGCCGGCCACCACAAAATCAGCATTGCATCCATTACCCTTAATCGAATAGCTAACAAAATTTCATAATTTGTGAGGCAATATCATCAAGGAATTGAATTATTTAGCATGGTACAGCTTCAGTAACAGGGCTGGTGGTCTCTGGTCTGGCTGATTATAAGCACATGCTAATGGATACAATTTAGTTAATACATTTTGGGTTCAGAAACTACTTATATGACACAACAATTTGAGGATTGTAAAATGACAGTTCATGTTCAATATGTCAGGGATTAAGAATACTATACAACTTTGTTAGAAAGAAGTGAGCATGAAGTTAGAAAGTATAGCACGGAAAAAAATCACACATGACATGGGATTTGACATTAAACACTAAATTGATATTAAATAAGTGCTAATTCCAGTTTCACATAAAAAACATACATACAATGTCATTTAAACATTTTAAAACCCATGTGTAAGAGCTGTGTTCTGTTTTGATCTGTTTTTATCACTGCATTTGTTAAACTGGCTCCTTATCCAGCATGTACCTAAGTAAATACATTTCCACGTCATTTTGGTGAAATTTATTTATGTTTTTGTTTATTGGAGATGTCAAAGTATATTACTGGCAGAAAAATTCTATTTGGGTCGAAACCCAATTTTTAAAAATATTTTTTGGCTGTTTTCCTGAATTCAGACACAGCAACATCTGGCAGGTTTTCCCAGACCACCTCACACATGCCTTATTGTGTGCTGTGATTATTCTGATCTCAGACATTCCACATGAGAGTTTCTTTAAAGGGGAAGCTCATGGCATTCATATGATCCTACAAACAGAAATCATTTTAATCATTTGCAATATGTAGCAATATAATTGCAATAACTGTATTGTGTTCATATTATACAGTCCTGCTATTACTATAACCACATCCAGTTGAATGCATAGGTTTGTATACATTTAGACCAAAATCAAGAAGACAATGAAATCCGAATGATAAAAACCATACATTTAGTGTGTTACATTTCACAGATGTTGCTTCATTATCGCAAGTAACAAAATGTTGAAATAGTGTATGTTCTGATATTTATAGTGAATAAAAAAAAACATCCCAATTTCCCCTCACACATCTGTACTAATATACTCCCTTCTTCTTATCAGGTTTTCAGACCTTCAGGGTCATGCCAAAACTGTTGTCATTGCAGGATGTCATTTTTGGAGACAAATCATAAAATAGACATTCAGGGTTTCTTTTTTCACTCAGAATACATGGTGTGGCCTTTTGCACTCAATTAATTGTATGATCTAGTAAAAATACTGTGTGTGTACAGTCAGTCCGGTTCTTTCTCAGTACTGGGATTTTTCATGATGCTATGAGAGAAAAGGACAGTTATCAGCTCTCACTCTGCTCTTATCAGCTGTCTGTGCTTGTATCAGGCTGTAACCAGTGCCCTGTGTTCAGGGTGCATTCTGTTCTCTGCACAAAGCATCACACTGTGATAAGATTGTGTAGTGTTCAGTATTTTAAAGGGAAAGAGGGTTAGAGTCTGCTGTTTCAGTAGCTTTTGAAAGGCAGCCATGCGGCTCCCACTGTCCTCTCTCCTTTTCTCCATACTGTTGCAAACAATGGTAAGCAATTTTGCCGAAAGCGTAATACCAATAAGATTGGAAAGTGTCTTGGAGGGTGTTAATTCTTCTTTAGATTTAATGATCAGACGTAGTGATTGAGGTGATTCTCTTTTGAGTTTCCTTTTTTTCCACCCAGAACACATGGAGTGTGAACTTTTGCACTCAATTCGATCTAGTAAAAAATACTGTGTTTTAAAGAAACAGCATTATAACAGGCCCAGCTGTGACAGCTAGAAAGACAGAGTGTGTGTGTGTGTGTGTGTGTGCGTGTCTGTTACACTTATTCCTTTATAATTATGATCTCTTGTCTTTTTTTCCTTCCCAAGTCTGCACAGGTGGAGGACTGGAAAACAGCCACGTCTATTTATGACTTCACTGTCACAGATATCGATGGCAACGAAGTGTCTCTGGAAAAATACAGGTAGGTGACATACTAATATACAAAAAAGAAGAAGAAGAGTACTAGATCATTTTCATGTTATTTTGCTAACTGGCTATATTTAACTATGTTCGCTTGTTTTCTTCAAAATTTAAAATATTGTTTTGTTTGTTTGTCTGTTTGTTTCTTATACAGGATATTTTACTTCTGATTAATTGATTAAATCTGTGGAGTTTGTCCTGCATTTGAGCAAGCAAACTTACAGAAACTGAATGATGTTTTCAGGCAAAAGGGCATAGCTGATTTGCTATTTGCTAACAGTTTTAGATAATTAATGAAAACTTGACATTAACTTAATTTCAGCAGTAAAAACATTATCTTTTGCTTTGTAATACGTTAATGCTACTTCATTTAAAAGTAGCATAAAAACATTTTTTAAACTTTTTTTTAAACTTATATTTGAGTAAAGTTTGACTGGATATATCCATTTTTATGATTATGACACATTTTATATAATGTGTCAGTACTTACTTTTAAGTATAATTTCCTCAGTACTTTGTCCAGACCTTTAAGAGATTGTCTTTATTATTGTCTTTAGGATTGCTGTGTAAAATATAGAACTGTCATCAGTAAGAGAAAAAAAAATTCTGCAAGATAAAACTTACCTCCTTGTTGTCTTTATTTATTTTTTCTGTAGAGGCCAGGTGGTTATCATCACCAACGTTGCCACCAAATGAGCCAAAGCCCCAGTAAACTACTCTCAGTTTGCAGAGATGCACGCCAAGTACGCTGAGAGAGGTTTATCCATCCTGGCTTTCCCATGCAACCAGTTTGGCAACCAGGTATGATGCTTTTATAGATTCTTCAAATTTTTCAAAATGCTTCAAATGCTTCAAACATATCAAATGTTTAAACTGAGTAAATGTAACATTTTAAGAAAAAAATAAGGTAATTTTGAATTTGATGGGTGCAGCATGTCTCAAAAAAGTTGGGATGGGGGCAACAAAAGGCTGGAAAAGTAAGTGTTACTAAAAAGAAACAGAACAATTTGCAACTAATTAGGTTAATTGGCAACAGATCAGTAACATGATTGGGTATAAAAAGAGTATCTTAGAGAGGCAGAGTCTCTCAGAAGTAAAGATGTGATGGAATCTGGGTAGAAGCATATGTTGCTCTAAAACCTGTATATACCTTTCAGCATTGATGGTGCCTTTCCAGATGTGCAAGCTGCCCATTCCATAGGCACTAATGCACCCCCATACCATCAGAGATGCAAGCTTTTGAACTGAGTGCTGATAACAAGCCAGATGGTCCCTCTCCTCTTTAGTCCTCTTTAGTTTAGCGGACGTGGCATCCATGGTTTCCAAAAAGAATTTCAAATCTCGACTTCATTTTAAATGAGCTTTGGCCCAGAGAAGACAGCGGCGTTTCTGGATCATGTTCACATATGGCTCATCTTTACATGATAGAGCTTTAACCAGCATTTAAACATTATCTTTACTTCTGAGAGACTCTGCCTCTCTAAGATACTCTTTTTTTACCCAATCATGTTACTTTTCCAGCCTTTTGTTGCAGCCTTTTGAGACATGTTGCGGCCATCAAATTCAAAATTGCCTTCTTTTTTTCTTAAAATGGTTCATTTACTCAGTTTAAACATTTGATATTTTTTCTATGTTCTATTGTAAATAACATGGGTTTATGAGATTTTCAAATCATTGCATTCTGTTTTTATTTACATTTTACATAGTGTCCCAACTTTTTTGGAATTGGGGTTGTACATAGACTGTATATGTATGAAGGTAGTAAATGCTGTGTACTTCAGTAATAAGGTAATAAGGTAATAAGTGTAATACACAATGTTTCCAGAGAAATGGAAATGTTGTTACATGTGTGCAACCTCATATTTATACCCCAGAAAAACAGGCCATGGTGACTGAGTGAGATTTACTCGGTGACTGAAAACATTGAAAATAATATAATATTTTTTAAGAATGATCATTTGTTTCTATCTATTTGCGATTTTCTTGAGTCGTCTCTATAATTTTGGCACATGTTTCTAAGAGAAAATATTGTCTCATATTTATGAATATGGAAACCTCCAGAACATACCAAAATACAGTTTTCTTTGTGCTGGTCTCTCTCCACCCTCTTATAAAGTAGATATAGTCTAAGAGGGATTAGTGGGGATGGATTTTTCTCATTGCTTCAATGCTACAGTCTAGGGGTTGCATATTTATCATCACCACACTTCCTGACTTTACAATAAACTACATATAGGTTTAAAGATATAACACTTGATCAGTATGAGAACAAACACAATGTTCCCTCCCCCCTCTCTCTATTAATCAGGAACCTGGCACCCATGCACAGATCAAACAATATGCCAAATTGTACAATGTGCAATTTGACTTATTCAGCAAGATTAAAGTAAACGGACCAGAAGCTCATGACCTGTGGAAATGGTTGAAAGAGCAGCCCAATGGCGAAGGATTCCTAGGAAAGTAAGTCAGCACTATTCAGGTTTATTCAACAGTATAAACAACAGCAGGCTACAAGTTACATGAGGACCTTTACTACATGAATGCACCAAAGCAAGCACTTTGGAAGTTAAAACTCTTGTTAACGGTAACAGTGTGCACAACTGATTTTAATCTAGCTTTGTAACATTAGCTAACTTACATTAGCTCGGTTAGTCCATTCTCAGCATTGCTCAAATCTGCACATCCTTAGAGCAATGGAAATTCAGCAATAATGCTTAAAATGTGAGAAGACATTACAGTCCTCTTCACTATACAGCGGATGACACCGTATAATGACTACAATATAAACCTTGTGGCTTAAATGTGTCTTTTGTGTTTTCCCAGTGGAATCAAGTGGAATTTCACCAAGGTATGTGCCTATTTGATTTGATTAATTTGGGGGACAGTACAACTGTGTCTCACGATCTTCCTTTTTTTCTTTTATTTTTAAATTGTGACTACAGTTAAAAATTTAACCTGTAACACACCTATGTAACATGTCTACAAGACTATAACATGTCTATACATTTTTTTGGTTTGTTTATCAGATTCTAGATGATCTGCATTCATGATTCATGATAACATAAGTGTTAGAATGTTAGAAGAATATGATAGAAGGATTTCTCAAAATTTTGAGAATCAGTGGATTTATACTCACCGTCCCCTTCATTAGGAACACGTGTACACATTCATGACATTATCTAATCAGACAATCATGTGGCAGCAGCACAATGCAAAAACTCATTCACATACAGGTCAAGAGCTTCAGTTAATGTTCACATCAAACATCAGTATGGGGGAAAAGTGTGATCTCTGTGACTTTGATTGTGGCATGGATGTTGGTACCAGATTGGCTAGTTGGAGTATTTCAGAAACTGCTGATGTCCTGGAATTTTCACACACAACAGCCTCTAGAGTTTACACAGAACCTATGTTATTGGACATTTACTGAAACCCTTGACCTGTATCTGCATGATTTTATGCATTGTGCTGCTGCCACATGATTGTTAGATAACTGCATGAAAGTGCAGGTGTACAGGTGTTCCTATTAAAGTGACCTGTGAGAGTATGTTAAAGATTAAACTGTTGTCACTGAAGTTCATTTATAGTTTCTTGCCTTAAATGCTCTCTCAGAAGAAACTGACATTGATGTCCAATGTGTGATTTGCAGTTCCTCATTGACCGACAAGGCCAGGTTGTGAAGAGATACTCGCCACTTGAAGATCCAATTGTAAGTAGAAAATATATTCTCACTTTCTGCACCATATTTGCAAAACCTTTGAGACAGAAGCCATTTGCATTCAGGCAAAAACACATCTATTTCACTCCCAGTTCAGGTGATGCAAAATCCCACACTGTAGCTCGATCTCCCTCTAGCACATGATAGCTATCAATCAGAGAGCACACTGGCTAGCGACCTTGGCTACAAATTTGCAAAATATAATAGTTAGCCTGAAGTTAGCTAGCTTGTTAGCATTTGGTTTTACTTACATAATACCTTTGCTAATGTTAGTTAGTGTGTTAGTGAACCTGGCTAGCCAATAAAATTAAATAGCTGCTGCTGGAGAGGTAACATTAGCTATGATAACTTCTTAACTACTTAGCTGTGAGATTTAATTGTCTTAATGAAGCATGTGCTGGCTGCTTTGCAGTATTTAGTAAAGATGGCATTGTTATCAAGGACACTTCAAAATATTATCACTATTCCAGTGCTCCATTTGAGAGGAAGCTGATTAGATAGGCAGTGTTTGCATTATCAAGAATGCGACATGAGGACTGTCTTCTAATGTTCCTTATTTTAGACCAATTTGAAGGCAGCATCACAGAAGTTCTTACTCGAGAAGCTACTTTTTCAGTGCAGTATGATAATAGATAATAAACCCTTAGGCAAGAATTGTTATTGTGATATATAAAATTAAAGTTTTATAAATCTACTTCTGTCTCTGTTTTTCAGTCAATAGAAACAGAAGTCCTGAAATATTTGTAAACCCTGCACTTAATTTCACCTTGAGTTAGATATCCTCTTAGTGTCTGGTGACATCCCATGGATTTATGACAGTTTGTTTTGAAAACCACTCTGTGGAAAGGACAAACCCGATGCGTTTGGCGTGCAACTCCTCATGGGAAGATCACCAGTGCACAGATGGTCAACTGGAAAGGGACCCTATTCCTTCTTTACCATAATACTGTCTCAAGAGGCTATTACAGTTGCAGTCAGAAATGACTCAAAGTACTTATTTTGAAACTCTTATAAGCTCTGAATAAACTGATAAAAATATTAATACCACTTTTTGAATTTTGAATGATTGTTTTTCTCTGGTTTATTATAAGGATCATAGATGGTACTGAAGCACAGAATTGAAACAATACATTTGGTGACATCTTATTTACAATTAAATAAAATCTTTTTTTTTTTTGGTATATTAAAAAAAACTGACTATTGACTTCCTGTTAACCCCAAATGCACATGTCTAATGTTAATAAGTGCTATAGTAATTCATCTGCTACACTGCAGGTAAGCAGATTGTGAGGCTGCAGATGGGTTAATGAATTATTTTATACTGCTATAATAGAAAATAAGAAATATCAAATCATCATGTTAAAGAGTAAAGTATTATTACATGATTTCCAAGGCTGTTATGCAATAGGGATGCCTTTGTGTGTGTGTGTGTCAATCTCTGCACTCATGATGTGCAACCCATAGAGAACACTGTTACCCAAGCCAAATATTTTAAAGATATGATAATATATAATAATATTTAGGACCCGTTAGCAAATTAATGCTACTGATTACTATTACTGCACACGAAAATAATTAAAGGCACAGCTTGTAAAAGTGTTCTAGGACCTGTAGGACATTATGTCAAACATACCTTTAAAACAGTGATTCACAATATTGCCATTCATCAGAAGGCTATCAAATTAACAATCTGCTCCTTTAACACATTTATATTCATAAAAAGGACTAAAGTTGAGCTTGTAAACCTTTTAGGTTGTCTTGATTTCATATGAACGTTTTATGTGGGGCGAAGCAGGTAACACAGCTCCAGGGTCCTCGGGTTACTTTCTGTAGTTCCTGTGTGGATTTTCTCAGAGTTGTGCAGTGTCCTCCCACTTTGCCAAAGCATTCCACTAGGGAAGGGTGTCCAGACTTGCTTCAAAAGGGGCCAGGATGCATGTGCAGGGGAAATAGTCAGTTTATTATGAACATACAAAAGTAAAGGAACATTCAAAAGTATAGGAACATATATTAAACAGGGGGAAAAGCAACGCACCGGCAGGGTCAAAAAAAGGCAAACAGTCAAACAAAAAATCCAGAGTGTTCAGGCATAAATCCACAAAATGACAAGGCAATAATCCAAAGTCCATGGAGCACGTGGTAAACAAAAAACACAACAAGCTGTATTCATTGACATTCAATTGTAATACTCCGCGAGGAAGCGGAAACGGAAGGAGGTTTACATACACAAAACAATCAAAGACTAAAGACGTTAAACAATGAACACCTGAAACTAATCATTAAACCATAAAGGACAAACCTATGAATGAGCAGGGGCGGAGACATGACACAAACCAGAGAACCAATAAGCATAAAGGAGGCGGAGACATGACGTAAACCAAAATACAAGCACATGGTGATATAAACAAAGCGAGAGTTCCTGAATGCAGAGTCCAGCGGGGTTTTTTTGAATGAAGCTCGCGCTGTTTTCAGCAACGCGGCGCGAGGAATGCGGAAGTGTTCGCGTAGCGACCTCCGAGAACGAAGGAAACTCTAACAGTGTTGAAGGTGTAAATTTGTTTATAGTTACAAAATACAATTAAGTTGGTCAGTGAAAACATTTAATATATTTTCTTTGTACTTTTGTCAGTTAATTAAAGTTTCAAAAGACTTGACAAATCACAGATTTTTGTTTTTATTGCATTTTAGAAAAAATCCCAACTTTTATGGAAATGGGGTTGTAGATTTCTGCTTGGCCTTCAATACCATTGTCCCTGAGTCCTTACAAGAGAAACTGATCACTTTGCATGTACCTGGCTCCATCTGTACAGGACTGTGCAAATGTTTTAAGCACCATATTTTTTTTTTTAGTACAAACTTTGTTATAGATTTTTTTTATTTTATGACGTCTACATTATCAAGTCAGTACAAAAAAACATTTTAGATTCCCAAACATTAGTTTTCTAGCACAAAATTAAATGTTTCAGAAAAAATATTTGTATGTCATTAAAGAAAGCAGCATATTATGTAAGAGACACTTGAAACAAAAAACACAATGAAGGCTGCTGGGTTTTGCTGCAAAAATAAGAAGCAAGTGTGAAAGTCAAAGTCTCCAGAAGAACTGTGTCTGGTTCTGCAAGATGCTCAAAAATACTTACCAGTTAATTTCCTTATAAAACTGCACTAATTGTACCAAATTCTACTATTTTTATTTTTAGTTTTTTGTCACACTAAATAGTGACTTTGTTTCATTTACTACTGTTTACTGCTCTTTACTGTATTTTTTTGTAATAACATTTAATTTTATTATTTTGAAGGCAACTTTGCTCTACCGCATTTCTTTGCATGTGCCTAAAACTTTTGCACAGTACTGTATGTGGATCACAAACATCCTTTCTGACAGGAAGCAATTTGTGAAAATCAGTCAGAACATTTCTGAACCCCGGTCACTCAGCACTGGAGCACTACAAGCTTGTGTCCTCTCACCCCTCTTCGCTCTACACAAATGACTGTGATGCATCTGTGAAGTTGGTTAAATTTGCATATGATATTACTGTGATTGGTCTCATCACCAGCGGTGATGAGTCAGAGTACCCCCAGGAGGTTCAACATCTAGCCGCCTGGTGTAGCCAGAACAGCCTTGAGCTCAATGCTCTCAAAACCACAGAGATGCACATCACTTTCAGGAAATGCACATCTTCACCCTCCTACTCATCTTTAATAGCTCATCAGTGAGCACTGTCACTTGGTTCAGGTTTCTGGGAACTATGATCATACGGAATCTCAAATGGGAGATGCATAGATCATCCATCAAAAGTTCAGCAAAGGATTTATTTCTTACAGCAATTGCTAAAGTTCCATCTACCCCAGGCTATACTGGTGCAATTCTATACTGCCATTATAGAAACCATCCTTGCGTCTGCTATCACTATCTGGTTTAATGCAGCCTCCTCCAGAGAAATGAGGAAGCTTCAACGCACTATCAAGCTTGCTGAGAAAATCATCAGCTGCATCACTTGAAGACCTGTACATTGCCAGGCAAGCAGGAACAATCATTAGTGACACCTCCCACCCTGCTAATTACCTATTTCAAAAACTATTATCAGGAAAGCAATCCCGCTCCCTGATAACAAAAACTGCACGTCATCAAAACAGTTTCTTTCCACTGGCAATTTCTGTTGTTACACAGGCTGGCCAGGCAGCATTTAATAATCACTACAATTCTGACCTGCCAGTAACAAGCAATCTTGCACTAAATGTTTTTTTTTTTTTTTTTTTACAAACAACTGTATTCCTGGTTCCTGCACTACAGACTTATTATTATTATTATTATTATTATTATTATTATTATTATTATTATTATTATTATTATTATTATTATTTGTTGTTGTTGTTGTTAAATATTATTATTTTAGATATTTTAATAAATAGTTTATTACTATTTATTAAATGTATTATTTATTAATATTGTCATATTCTATATGCATATATTTATCATTGCTATTATTTAATATATAATTGTTCCACTCCGTTTAATGCACTCGAAACTGCATCCGGCTGCTATTTCTACCTTCACTGTAATGTACATTACAGCTGAGCCTACCATTTCCGTTTAAAGTGTAATATTTGTATATTGGGTGCAGTATTTGTGTATTAGGATGGCCGTTGGGCTGTCTGTGATGTGTGTGTTGAATGTATCGTGTTGTGACCAAACACCAAGAAAAAATCCTAATAGCCTACATGTAAATGTATATGGCGAATAAAATGATTCTGATTCAATATATAACTGAAAAATCACCTGCTATCACCTGACAGCTGTAGCTGTGACACAAAAGAATATTTGTGATATTCTCCTCAGGAAAATAACATGACTACTTTAGTTAAGGACTCTTTCTATTCACAAAAGGGTTTCCATGCTTAGTAGCCGCTCCAGTTTCCGTCCCCTCTTATCCTCTAATTTTTTTTTATTATTATTTATTTATTTTTTTGCAATGCCCATTATTTGTTTCATAATGTCTCGTGATATTAAATTCCTTAATTACTGCAACAGTCTGACACACGAGGAATACGGGTTTGCTGTGGCTCTCGATAACAAAAAGTATTATTGTTTTCAGCTCTTTTGAAATCACTCCTTCACTGTTAAATTTGCGAATTTTGTAATTAACCATAACTTAATATCATTCTGTAAATTAATTTGCATGTCTAGTCAGAGAAAAACATTCTTCTGCATTTTAGCTGTGTTAACGCAGTCTGCTGCCACCGTCAGGTGAAATGAGAAATTGCAACGTGTTGGCCGGTGGGCCACCTATCATACATTCTCAGAGAAGCCAGAGAAGGACAAAAACAAAGTCATCCCCAACTTCAGCTGCCTCCCAGACCCCGACAAACTGCCCCACCTACTGGGGGAGCACAGCGAGAGCTGCACACATGCATGCACGCATATATTATTTAACTTCTCTTATATGTACATATGTGTGTATATGCAGTATCTCAAAAAAGTGAGTACACCCCTCACATTTTTGTAAATATTTTATTATACCTTTTCATGGGACAACACTGACAAAATGACACTTTGCTACAATGTAAAGTAGTGAGTGTACAGCTTGTATAACAGTGTAAATTTGCTGTCCCCTCCAAATAACTCAACACACAGCCATTAATGTCTAAACTGTTGGCAACAAAAGTGAGTACACCCCTAAGTGAAAATGTCCAAATTGGGCCCAATTAGCCATTTTCCCTCCCCGGTGACATGTGACTTGTTAGTGTTACAAGGTCTCAGGTATGAATGGGGAGCAGGTGTGTTAAGTTTGGTGTTATCACTCTCACATTCTCTCATACTGGTCACTGGAAGATCAACATGGCACCTCATGTCAAAGAACTTTCTGAGGATCTGAAAAAAAGAATTGTTGCTCTACATAAAGATGGCCTAGGCTATAAGAAGATTGCCAACACCCTGAAACTGAGCTGCAGCACGGTGGCCAAGACCATACGGCGGTTTAACAGCACAGGTTCCACTCAGAACAGGCCTCACCATGGTCGACCAAAGAAGTTGAGTGCACGTGCTCGGCATCATATCCAGAGGCTGGCTTTGCAGAATAGACGTATGAGTGCTGCCAGCATTGCTGCAGAGGTTGAAGGGGTGGGGGGTCAGCCTGTCAGTGCTCACACCATACGCCGCACACTGCATCAAATTGGTCTGCATGGCTGTCGTCCCACAAGGAAGCCTCTTCTAAAGATGATGCACAAGAAAGCCCACAAACAGTTTGCTGAAGACAAGTAGACTAAGGACATGGATTACTGGAACCATGTCCTGTGGTCTGATGAGACCAAGATAAACTTATTTGGTTCAGATGGTGTCAAGTGTGTGTGGCGGCAACCAGGTGAGGAGTACAAAGACAAGTGTGTCTTGCCTACAGTCAAGCATGGTGGTGGAAGTGTCATGGTCTGGGGCTGCATGAGTGCTGCCGGCACTGGGGAGCTACACTTCATTGAGGGAATCATGAATGCCAACATGTACTGTGACATACTGAAGCAGTTCCCTCCGGAAACTGGGCCGCAAGGCAGTATTCCAACACAATAACGACCCCAAACACACCTCCAAGACAACCACTGCCTTGCTAAAGAAGCTGAGGGTAAAGGTGATGGACTGGCCAAACATGTCTCCAGACCTAAACCCTATTGAGCATCTGTGGGGCATCCTCAAACAGGAGTGCAAGGTCTCTAACATCCACCAGCTCTGTGATGTCGTCATGGAGGAGTGGAAGAGGACTCCAGTGGCAACCTGTGAAGCTCTAGTGAACTCCATGCCAAACAGGGTTAAGGCAGTGCTAGAAAATAATTGACACTTTGGGCCCAATTTGGACATTTTCACTTAGGCGTGTACTCACTTTTGTTGCCAGTGGTTTAGACATTAATGGCTGTGTGTTGAGTTATTTTGAGGGGACAGCAAATTTACACTGTTATACAAGCTGTACACTCACTACTTTACATTGTAGCAAAGTGTCATTTCTTCAGTGTTGTCCCATGAAAAGATATAATAAAATATAATAAAATATTTACAAAAATGTGAGGGGTGTACTCACTTTTGTGAGATACTGTGTGTGTATATATATATATATATATATATATATATATATATATATATATATATATATATATATATATATATATATAGCTATTTTTGTCTGTACCCAAGCTTTAGCAATACAAATGTTAATATTTGTCAGGCCAATAAAGCAACCTTTTGACTTTGAAGCCGCGAGCGGCATTAGACCCTGGGGCTGGACTTCGAAACCTGAGAGAGAGAGAGAGAGAGCGTATACGTGCGTGCGTGCATTTATAATATGTGACCAATAGAGGGCACTGTTCCCCAAGCATCAGACGAGGATTCTGTGTTTGCATTACGCCGCTCACTACAGGGGAGTCTGATGTAGGGAAAAAGCCCGAAGCCACTGCATGGCAGTGCAGATGAGAGGAGCAAGGCGCGCGGTCACATCCACCTCATTTCACTATGCGCTCGCGCTGTTGAGAGCTTCTGCCCGGTAGACTGCAGGACAGCGGGATAGAGGCACGAGCGTACACGCGCTTTCAGCTTTCATACCCGGAATGGAGGCGGCAGCCGACGGGGCGAGCAGCCTGGCTGAGGCCGAGGATGGCAGCCCGTTATCCGAAGACGAACCGGTGTTTGGGGACGGTGACAGCCCAGCGATGGATGCAGGTGACCCTGGTACATATCAAAATAGTTTATAAACACATAATCTAATTTTTAAAAAAATAAATATTGGAGCACAACCGTCCCAAATCCCAAATTCAACAGCTCTACCAAAGCGTAACGTTACACCTGACAAGAGTGATGCGAGGCTTTGGATGGTTAGTGATGCTAGCTAGCTCAGATGACTTGGGTATTTAGCTAGGGGTGAGCTAACTAATTTATCTGCTCAGGTGGTTTGTTTTATTTAAATGTTGTAATTTATGGCTTTTCAGACAAAGCAAATATTTAATGTAATTCAATAAACAGTCATCTGTATGTACCAAAATAATGACAGCTGGTTAGCCTGTAGCTAGCTAGCTAGCGCCAAATGACAGCAAGCTACCAGCTATCACCAAGCCAAGCCACACTGGTGGCTGTTTACCAGATATCCCAGTGTAGGACTTAAGTTCTGGTTTTGTAAGTAAATTGCTCAGTAATTTTGTCTAGCAGGTGTGGGTCAAAGTTGATTTGTTGCTTATCATATTGATTGATATGATAACTAGTGAGTTTGAGCTATAAAAGTAGGACATACTGGTTAGTTGTCTTTACTATTGTAAGTGATGGACATTGTAAATAATGCGCCATCAGTTGATTTACTGTAATTTCCCTATCTGCGTGTGTTAATATTTACGAAGCGTGAATCTGCGTAGAATTACTAACTATACATTACATTAGAACCATATTTATATGACAAAAACAAATAAAATGCACTTGAGTACAGTGATTTAGTTAAATCTGGACAAATTCAATAAACACACGTGCTAAATCCTTTCTGGTTTAAATGAGTGGAATGAATATTTTTTACTAGTGTGATATTTTAAAAAAACAATGCCGCAGTAACATAATATAAAGATATGAAGTTGAAAAATCAGAATAATCATCCATTCTTTCGCACATAACACACACCTCCACATACACGCAGTCACAGCGAGGAAGCTGAACCCGAGGAAGTGAAGAAACCTACTTAACTATTTAAAGTACTCCACTGTGGTAGGAATGAACAAGATTTTTAAAAGGCCTACTTAATTTTCAGTACACAAGACACAGCACATCTGTCAATAGCTATTTACTTGAGTTATTGATAGAGCCAAACCTGGCGTGTAGCCAGGACTCCCTTTTATGTTTGACAGAAAACGAGACTCACTCTGGATCTGCCTGGTGCTTAAATCAGTGATTCTCAAATGGGGTGTGTGTGAGTTATTTATATTTATATATATTTTGTTCAAATGGTGAACATCACAACCTACCATTATCGAAGTTTATTACATCTCAAAAACAAGCAGGTCTATAAGTAATGTTACTTGGACCTGCCTAATGTTTTCTACTGGTGGAATTTTAAGCAATAATGGCTCAAATTAAAAAATATATATTGTTGGTCACATTTGATATACAGTTTAAATAGTACATTTTCCTCGTACCTCCTGGGTTGGGGTTTGATTCCTGCCTCCGCCCTGTGTGCACGGAGTTGTGGTGTGCATGTTCTCCTTGTGCATTGGGGGTTTCCTCTGGGTATTCTGGTTTCCTCCTCCAGTCCAAAGACATGCGCTATAGGCTGATTGGCAATTTCCAAATTGTCTGTAGTGTGTGAATGTGTGTGCGATTGTGCCCTGTGATGGGTTGGCACCCTGTCGAAGGTGTGCCCCGCCTTGTGCCTCGAGTTCCCTGAGATAGGCTCCAGGCTCCCCTGTAGGATAAGCGGTAAAAAAAATGGATGGTTTAAGAGATAGAAAGTGTACAAACATCATCTTCCTCTTATCCATGTGACTCAAAAATTGAGATTAAACATCTTGTGAAATTTTGAGAAATTGCTGCTTAATTTATTGTCTCGTGGTATGATAATGAAGTGCGGAAAGAAACAATTAAATCAGAGAAAATACTGCCTGTCTTGCTTTAAGTGGCTCCTCCACTGTTGACTGTGAGTCAAGCATCTTATTATCCCCATCTGCTGTCATTTCCACACTCTCTTCTTTTCACCACGTGATCTGCACTTAGAGATTTACTCATGCAGTGAGAGGATTGCAGGCCATGTCTGGCTTTGTCCTAACACTTAGGCCATTTTAAAGCCCTGTCCACTAGTTAATTAATTAGTTAGTTAGTTGTTGTCAAGGTTGATAATGTTCTGAAAGTTTGACTACATTAAGCTTTGCAGCTTTGCCTCTTCAGCATCACAGTTAGAGCATATTTGAACTAGCGCTAGCATGTGTTGTCGAACAGATGCTCGTTTCAGATTGTGTTTGTCTTTGAACAATATGGCAACTTGTAAATGGTTATCATTACACAGGCTGGATGATGGCTAATGTAATCTACAAATAGCTAAGCTGATTGCCCTGAGCAGTTAGTATAGGTTGAATGAAATGCTAAAAGCATTTTGTGAAAATTGATGTGCACAAATGTTTCATTGCATGTGCACGGCACTGGCACTTTATTAGGAAAATGCTTGGCATGGATTCCTCAAGGTGTTGGAAACATTCCTTTGAGAATCTGGTCCATGTTGATGTGATTGCATCACATAACTGCTGCTGATTTGTCAGCTGTACATTCCCGCTGTGAAACTTCTGTTGCACCACCTCCCCATAGGTGCTCGTGAGTAGAACCCATATAAAGTACTCTTTCTCCTTTAAGGGTGGAGTGCTAGAAACTCTCTCAAAACACAAGTGTCTATTCATTGAGGAGGACAGCTTTCCATGGATTTATTAGATTATTTCTGTGTAACACTTTTGTACTTTGCTTCTTTTTATGAGATTACTAGCATTTTATAATACTGTACATGGTTCCTGCACTTAAAGGAGTATGAGGAATAGGAGTATTTGATATAAAATTAGGCAGGATGGCTTGATACACCATTTTTAGTAATCACTTATAAAAGATTATTTAGCATGCAATTCAGGGATTCAGATTCAGGGGGTGGATTGCTACAATTTAAGCACATTCAATTTTCTTGTAATGAGTCGTAGTTGAGTTTTACTGGTGAAATTCCTCATTTTTAAGCACATTATAGAAAGAGTGTGATCACACCAGTTTATAGTCACTTGGGAAGTTATCCTCACTGTTAAATATAGAAGGGTGTGAGTCTGTACTTCTCCTCTTGTCAGGTTCAGTCAGTCAGGGTGTTTATTTTAGCATAAACACCTTTATATTTGTCTTAAATGACAATGCTGTTGAATCCCTATGAATGTTATCAGGACAGAGGACTTTGTGTGCTTTGTCTTTAATCGGTAACTTGACAAGCTGCATATTTCTGTCTAACTTCAAGAAAGAGTGAAAAAAGAGAGGCTGGTGAGGGATCTACTGTTTAAACGCATGATATGTCATTTGTTATTAAATTAAAAAAAAAATTTAATTATTGGCAAATTGCTGTGGAATAAAAGGAGAAACACTTCCAGATGTGATGTTGAAAATATGTGGAAAATTATTAACTTCAGGGCATTGATTTGTTTTTCTATAACATCACACCCGAGTGGTTTATTCCTTCATAATACACGTTTATAGTGAATGTTTGCTTGTAAAATTGATGTATGACTCTTGTCTTGACTTAAGTTGTGTTTCAGTCTGCAGATTTTCCTTTTTTTTTTACATGTTATTTATTCCTCTAAATGAGCTATGAACATCACATTGTGTCAAAACAACCCAGTTAGAGTGTTTTAATTTTTGTGTGCAGGATGCTTTCAGTTAGACACAGCGGTCAGATTTACATGAACTCGGGTGTAACTATGAACCAGTATAAGAGGACTGATAATCGATTTTTAAGCCTCGATCAGTGGCATGTTGAGCCAAATAACCACCTTTTAAGTCCCAGTGAAGCTCCTTGAAATGCGCAGCTTTATTCAATGTGTTGACGTAATTTCCACTGAAACAGGAAGGCAGGGTGTGGCTCCTCCCCCTTTTAAAATAGCCAATAGCGTTTAGCTTACCTCACAGCCCGGCTAAGCCGTTATGGGGTGGGACACTTCGGATTCTAGAGAAAGTTTGATTGGACAGAAAATCTGATGAGAAGCTGAAGTGCAGAATCTTCTAAATACGAGTTTTGTCATTGTTTTGGCGCACACTAGCTTATAGATAACCTTAAGGCTAACATATTCGTACAAAAAGCCACAAAACTTCAATTTTGATTCATGGGAAATTTAAGTACACAGATTAGTTACATGGCTGTTATAATTTAAGTTTATCATTAAGGATTAAAGCTGCTCTTGTCCAAAGACCAAAATGTAGCCTGGTAGGAAGTTCCTGTTCAGGTGTGACCACCCCATTTATGGATGTATTTATGGGGGCAATATTACCTTATATTTCCAAGTACTGCCTTCTTGTGAGGGCTTTTCTATTTGCTTGTAGACACTGAGAAAATGAAGATTGTACTCGGGCAACTGGTCACATTGGTGCAATCAGAATCACTTACCAGGGTCATGACTTTCCTCTCCAGCTCGGCTCCCGTCCAAATGCGTAGTCAAGAAACGAGGCATTTAAAACCCATTTGAGTCGACTAATTCTGTTGCCAGCTTTGTCAGGGGTTGGTCTCTCGTGTCACTGTGAGAGGCAGTTAGTACAAGCCTTGGTTTTGTGTACATCAGTAACATGAATCAGCTGCTACAATCTTTTTAGGTGGTGTGAAATTAGATGTTTTTCTATAAAGCTGGGCATTTTTACATTTAGATCAATAGCTGGCGGCAAACAAATCCATTTCTATTTTGTCCCAGGAGAAGTCTGACTGCCAGTTTGCCAGCATTTTTATTTCTTTATTTTCCATTCTGACTTCACATGGATATAGAGTTAGGGGTATAACAATACACTTCAGTCACAATTCAGTTCAATTCACAATACTGGATTCATGTTTTCATTCATTTCTCAGAATATTTTGAACAAAGTTTTGATGACTTTTCAGTCATATTTTTTCTTCTTTTATTTCTGTATAATAAACTATGCAGTGTGCATCCTGTGTAAAACAAAATAGATAAAAATTGTTATGAACAGCGGTTCAATATTAGGTTAATCGTATCTTTAAAAAAAAAAAAAATCTCCCCCAAATTTCATTGAATAAAGTCTCAGACCTGGGGGAAATGATCACGCAAAACATAATGAGCTCCATAGCAGTGCCTGAGGCGTCATTTTAACTGTAAATGGAGCTTCAAAGTCAGCTAATATGCCCGAATCTCGTGGCCTCGTTCTCAGGCACCATAGATCACAGTGGTGTTGGACTGGTGTTGTTTGAAAGCTACTGAAGAGCTCTTTTGAACATTTATGGTTGTGTAACCATATAAACTATAATGCGTGTTGGTTGTTGCTATTGGTCAGTGTTTTTGCTATATATTTTATGTTTATGTCCCTATTATATTTTAAGATCTCTGGTGTTCAAACAGTGTAATTGCATTAGAGGCATAATTAATTGAATCCTGATACACTGATCAGCCATAACATTAAAACATTAAAAAAGTGAATAACATTGATTATCTTGTTACAGTGGTACCTATCAAGGGGTAGGATATATTATGCAGCAAGTGAACAGTCAGTTCTTGCAGTGTTGGAATTAGAAAAAATGGGCAAGTGTAAGGATCTGAGGGACTTTGACAAGGGCCAGTTTGTGATGGCTAGATGACTGGGTCAGAGCATCTCCAATACAGCAGTTTAGTTTAGTTTATTTATTTATGAAGCACATTTAAAAACAACAGAAGTTGAAACCAAAGTGCCGTACAAGTAGTATAAAACAGATTTAAAACAAACATTTAATAGTATCACATACCGATGGACAAATGAAAATTCTATACCCTCAGACCAAATAAAAAAATAACGAATAAAAGTGGGTCTTCAGAGAAGATTTGAACATGGCAATAAAGGGTGAAGATCTAATATGATCATGTGGGGTGTTCCCCGTATGCAGTGGTTAGTACCTACCAAAAGTGGTCCAAGGAGGGACAACCGGTGAACCGCCAACAGGGTCAGAGGTGCCCAAGGCTCACTGATTCGCCGTCAGGTCCGATCCCACAGAGAGCACAAATTGACACACAAATTGCTGAAAAAGTTAATGCTGGCTAGGATAGAAAAGTGTCAGAACACACAGTGCATTGCAGCTTGCTGCGTAGCCGCAGACCGGTCAGTGCCCATGCTGACCCGTGTCCACCACCGAAACCACCTACAATGGGCACGTGAGCATCAGAATACCTTGGTTGCAGACCAAGTACCACCCCTTCATGGTAACGGGATTCCCTAACGGCAGTGGCCTCTGTCAGCAGGATAATGACCCCTCGCCACAATGTAAAAATTGCTCAGGAATGGTTTGAGGAACATGACAAAGTGTTCAAGGTGTTGACTTGGCCTCCAAATTCCCCAGATCTCAATCCGATCGAGCATCTGTGGAAAGTGCTGGACAAATAAGTCTGATCCATGGAGGGCCACCTCGCAACTTACAGGACTTAAAGGATCTGCACAATATTAGGCAGGTGGATTTAATGTTCTGGCTGATCGGTGTATACATGATGAAATCATTAAATTTCTGCAGCAATGCAATGCAAATCTTTAAAATTATAAAATGTTAAAATTTTATTTATAAGTTTTTACATTTTTCTCCTTTTCAGTGTTATTTTTTAAAATAAATAAACATTTCATTTTTATAACATTAAAAATAATATTTTTGAAGAAATCTTTGAACAAGCATGCAACTCTACTGTCTTGTTGGCAGCAAACCCAAAGATCATATGATACATGATACATATTGTGTATTAAAGAAATCCCTTCAAGAATCGTGATATGATATTTTTGTCATATCGCTCACCCCTAACTGCAGCTGTTATTCCTGGGATTCTTGTCTTCAGCGCCAGATGCACCATGGAGTCTCTTTTGGCCGTGCCTTTAGATAGAGAGGCCTCTTTTGCTGCATCATCCCACACATCCCTCTTTGTTTTGCCCTATGCTTGCTCTTTGTGTGCGCCTATGTGCTGAATTGCGATGCAGCAAATGCCCTATTTAGAGCGTGGAAGGAAGCAAGTGTCTGTTGAGTCCACAAGCACGTGCAGACTCAGAAAAAGGCCAGTTGACCTCAATCAGGGAACCATGGAAACGGGGTGAATGGGAGTTTGTACAGGCTCATCTGGGTGTTCGGCTCCACGTGACTAGGCCCAGACCCCGAGGGAATCTGTTTTTCATCCTCACAGACACTTTTTGGTTATTCCAGATCACCGATGATGGGAGCTTTAATGGTCAGTGATCACAAGCAGCAGATTAATGTATGAAAAGTTGAAATGCTGTAATAATGTTGCTGAATTTTGATGACTTCAGAATTTAAGCGATTTTCCAAGCCCCAAACTCATATTTTTGCTCTCTAATGATGTTTGAAGAATGAATCAATGAGGAAGCCTGTTACAGGAATGAGTTGGAATTTTGTGAGTGGAATTTTTGATGTGCCCTGGGCTGTGCACTTTTAATACTTTAAGAAGTGCCTAAAGCATAATGTAACATAGTACTTAAAAGTGTCACTGCACCCAGATATATGATTTAATGTGATATCATCTTACATGATATAACTCTTCTTGGATGCCTGATTCTGAATACATATGTAGATTTGTCTTTAGATCAAATTTGTTAAAATGGGACAGAATCCAGTTTTTCTGTGTAAAACTGATTCATAGAATGCTACGTGTAGCATTCTCTAAGCTTAGTTTGTGATGTCACAATGCTGCATGCACTTGAGGACAATAATCAGAGACTGGGGCGGTGGCCTCAAATGAAGCAGAGCTACTGTTTCCTCCTGGAACTTAATTATTTTCCTATAATAGTATGTCTGCTGTTATTAAGTGTTTATTCCTCTTACACCACAGCAATTTACCAATGCTAACTTTTTTTTTTTTTTTTATTTCTTAAAGAATGACACATTCTTTTTATCCATTTATAGTTAAATTTAATGTTGTGAAACATTAAATATTCTGTTGTCACTTACATTATAACAGCTATAAACAGTTGTTCCCTACCAACACTTTTTTTCTCTCTCTTGAAGTTAATAAGACGAAAAAAACGCAGCTTATCATGTCACCATAACTGCAAACTCCTCTGTCGTGAAGACTTGTTTAAAAAGTTACCTCTGACTATTACAAAGTGCTGATGCTGGAGACTTCTTCCATAATCTTCATCAATCATCAATGATTATAAGTGTTTTTTAAATACGTTTTTTTAATCGGTTTATTATTTGGTGTAGACTATGTGACGGGGCCGCCAGGCAAGTCCCCATGCATTAGCTGTTATTATAGATATGATCAATTAGCGCCAGAATGAGAGGACTAATAAAAACATGTGAGCCGGAACAACTATCAGAGCTGATGGAAATTAATGCAGCTGCACTGTGGTATAAATTTATTAATTTATTGAATTGTTATAGTATGACAGCTAGCTACTGATTTTGTGGTGGTTGTGGTATATTCTGACCGACTTGGCTACTGTTAAATAAATTACTGCGAATGTGGCTTTGATACTTAAATCCTGCTTGTGTTTAGTCATGACAAAAAAACAGTTTACTAGAAGTTAACTAGCTGGCTAACCATTCAGGATGGCACAGGATATGGGGAATTTTGAATTTGTATTTGTTAGGTTTCCCCTTCTCTAGCTCTCGCTACACTGCAAGGAGTAGCGAGTGGCATACTTCCGCATTCCATTGCGCGCATTCCAGCGCTATTCAAAAACTCTCCGATGGACGTTTTATTCATGAACTCACGTTTTGTTTACCTCTGCCATGTGTTCTCATGTGTTCGTTCACGTCATGTCTCCGCCTCCTGTGTCTCCCCATGTGCTTATGTTTTTGTTCGTGTCATGTCTCCGCCTCCTCATTTCACATTGGTTCATGTTTGTTGATGTCAGGTGTTTTTGATTTGGACATGTGATTGACGTGTTTAAATACACCGCTCCATTTCCGCTTTGGGGCGGAGTATTAGTTTAGCTTAGTTTAGTTTAGCTCGGATGTGTTTAACCTTGCGCGTTTTTCCCTTAGCTCTGTTTCCGTGGTTTCCAGACCACCTCCTAGCGATGTGTGTTTACTTCCGTAGCTCGTAATTCGTGGTTTCCAGACCACCTTTCTAGCCTCGCGTTCTTATTCCTTAGCTCGTAGTTAGTGGTTTCCAGACCACCGCCTAGCCTAGCATATATTTCCCTGTGTTTTCCGGATTTTCTACCAGTTGTGGATTACTGTGTTTCTTTTTTGGATTACTGCCTCAACGGCCAAGTATAGTATTATTTTGTGATTACGGTGATATTTCTGTTTATAGATTTATGTTTGAAGGAGTCTTTTATGTTTGTTGATGTTTGAACTGTTCCTAATAAACTGACCACTTTCCCCTGCAAGTGCATCCTGCTTCTCTCCCACACCACGTGTCCTAACAGAATACTCCGCCCAAAAATGGATGCAGCGGGGAAAGCGACGCCACGCCACGCCACGCCATGCCACGCCACAATTAAAATGCCTGCAATTAATTCTATGTTTTTTCCTCAGTGGACTTTCATCTATCCTCCAGATGAGTTTGATGGCTTTGCCACTTGGCCTCAATGTTTTTTTTTTTTGCAGGCTCAGATTTATTTTTTGAGTTTGGAGGACCCCAAACCCGACGAAGAGGAGTGGTTGGGGTTCCCCCTCTCTCGTCTGGTCGGCTCTGCTCGCAAATGGGCGGAGCTTCACCTTGTCAGTAGATCCACGAAGCTCCAGACAGTTTCGGGCTTTGTGGATCTACTGGTCCAGGTGTTCGGAAGCCCAGACTTCCAACCCGACCTCAGGACCTTTTTGGGAAGGATCGTCTGGGCGACCGACCTAGTCAAACGTTCCTGGAGTACTATGAGAGTAAGCAGGCTAACGTGGCGGCCTACACCTCTCATCCCCTAACCCAGGAGTGTGCCACCGAGACCAGCCATCCTGCAGTATCCCACCTGCAGGAACCAGGGAGTCAGGAGCAGCTACTTCTGCTCCCAAGGCTGTTTCAAGGGCAGCTGGCGGGTGCATAAGCAGCTCCACAGGAGGGGACCCTCAGAGCTCCAGCCGGAGACCCAGCCGGAAGTCTCCTCCACAGCAGAGCTGCTCCTGGAGGTTAACATGGCGACCTCCAGCCCCGAGCTCCAGCCGGAGACCCAGCAGGAGGTCTCCACAGCAGCGCTGCGCATGGAGGTTAACGTGGCGACCTCCAGCCCTGAGCTCCAGCCGGAGACCCAGCCGGAAGTCTCCTCCACAGCAGAGCTGCTCCTGTAGGTTAACATGGCGACCTCCAGCCCCGAGCTCCAGCCGGAGACCCAGCAGGAGGTCTCCACAGCGGAGCTGCCCATGGAGGTTAACGTGGTGACCTCCAGCCCCGAGCTCCAGCCGGAGGCCCAGCAGAAGGTCTCCACAGTGGAGCTGCTCTTGGAGGTTAACGTGGCAACCTCCAGCCCCGAGCTCCAGCTGGAGGCCCAGCAGAAGGTCTCCACAGCGGAGCTGCCTCTGGAGGTTAACAGGGCAACCTCCAGCCCCGAGCTGCAGCCAGAGATTCAAGAGGAAACCTCCTCTCCTGGCCTGCTTATACCGGAGGTCCACGAAGAGGCCTCCGCCCAAGCCGTGTTCTCGTCAGAGGTTTGAGAAGAAACCTCCACTCCTGCCCTGTCCATGTCAGAGGCCCATGGGATGGCCTCTTCTCAAGCCCAGTCCATGTCAGAGGCCCACGGGATGGCCTCTTCTCAAGCCCAGTCCATGTCTGAGGTTCATGGGATGACCTCTTCTCAAGCTCAGTCCATGTCTGAGGTCCATGGGATGACCTCTTCTCAAGCTCAGTCCATGTCTGAGGTCCAAGGGATGACCTCCGTTCCAAGTCCTAGCCCATGTTTTAGCGCAAAATTGAGTCCATGTTCAGGTTCCTGTCCGAGTCCTAGTCCATGTCCCAGTCCATGTCCAGGTTCCTGCCCTAATCCTAGTCCATGTCCAAATCCCTGTCCAGATTTTTGCCCTATTCCAAGGCCAATTTCTGATCCAGTTCCCGGTCCTGCTCCCAATCCTGTTCCCAGTCCTGCTCCCGTTCCCAGTTCCAGTCCAGTTCCTAGTCCAGTTCCTAGTTCAGTTTCATGTCCAAGTCCAGGTTCCGACCCTGTTCCTAGCCCAGTTCCTAGTTCAGTTCCATGTCCAAGTCCAGGTTCCGACCCTGTTCCTAGTCCAGTTCCTAGTCCAGTTCCTGATTTAGTTGCTAACTACATTGGTTTAATTTCTGGATATGTTTTTGCTCTCCTTCTCAGTTCAGAGGCTGATTTAACTCCCAGCTCCGGTTCCAGCTCCGTTTCCAACCCAGCTCACTCCTCTGTCTCCTCCTCTGTCTCCTCCTCTGTCTCCAGCCCAATTTCCAACGCTGTTTCCAACCAAGTTTTTGATTTTGTGTATGGTTTTGGGTCTAACCTAGTTCTCTGTTCTGTTTCCACGTCTTTCTCGAAGTCTGTTTCCACGTCTTTCTCGAAGTCTGTTTCCACGTCTTTCTCGAAGTCTGTTTCCACGTCTTTCTCAGAGTCTGTTTCCAAGTCTTTCTCAGAGTCTGTTTCCAAGCCTTTCTCGAAATCTCTTTCAAAGTCTGTCTCCGAGTCTGTTTCCAAGTCTGTCTCTGAACCAGGTGCCAAAACTGTTCCCGATCCAGGTGCCAAAACTGTTCCCGATCCAGGTGCCAAAACTGTTCCCGATCCAGGTGCCACAGCTGACTCCGATCCAGGTGTGAGAGCTGACTCCGATCCTGGTTCCAGAGCTGACTCCGATCCTGGTTCCAGGTCAAGCTCCAGGTCAAGCTCCGGGTCAAGCTCCGGGTCAAGCTCCGGGTCAAGCTCCAGGTCAAGCTCCAGGTCAAGCACCAGGTCAAGCACCAGGTCAAGCTCCAGGTCAAGCTCCAGGTCAAGCTCCAGGCCAAGCACCAGGTCACGCGCAGCTCCGAGATCCAGGCCCAGCACCAGGTCACGCACAGCTCCGAGATCCAGGCCCAGCACCAGGTCACGCGCAGCTCCGAGATCCAGACCAGGCATCCGTCCAAGTTCTCGTCCAAGTTCTCGTCCAAGTTCTCGTCCAAGTTCTCGTCCAAGTTCTCGTCCAAGTTCTCGTCCAAGTTCTCGTCCAAGTTTCAAAGGAAAACCCGACACGCTCTGCTCTGGTTACGGGACACTGGACATAACCAGCCTCAGGTCCTGGAGGGCAGAGGTTAGGATCCTGCCCAGGGCCCCAGGTCCACCAAAGTGGATGGAACTTGCGGTGCTTCGGGAGCCGCGCCTTGGGGGGGGGGGGCTCTGTTAGGTTTCCCCTTCTCTAGCTCTCGCTACACTGCAAGGAGTAGCGAGTGGCATACTTCCACATTCCATTGCGCGCATTCCAGCGCTATTTAAAAACTCTCCGATGGATGTTTTATTCATGAACCCACGTTTTGTTTACCTCTGCCATGTGTTCTCATGTGTTCGTTCACGTCATGTCTCCGCCTCCTGTGTTTCCCCATGTGCTTATGTTTTTGTTCATGTCATGTCTCCGCCTCCTCATTTCACATTGGTTCATGTTTGTTGATGTCAGGTGTTTTTGATTTGGACATGTGATTGACGTGTTTAAATACGCCGCTCCGTTTCCGCTTCGGGGCGGAGTATTAGTTTAGCTTAGTTTAGTTTAGTTGTTCCCTTAGCTCTGTTTCCGTGGTTTCCAGACCACCTCCTAGCGATGTGCGTTTACTTCCGTAGCTCGTAATTCGTGGTTTCCAGACCACCTTTCTACCCTCGCGTTCTTATTCCTTAGCTCGTAGTTAGTGGTTTCCAGACCACCGCCTAGCCTAGCGTATATTTCCCTGTGTTTTCCGGATTTTCTACCAGTTGTGGATTACTGTGTTTCTTTTTTGGATTACTGCCTCAACGGCCAAGTATAGTATTATTTTGGGATTACGGTGACATTTCTGTTTATAGATTTATGTTCAGTGGAGTCTTTTATGTTTGTTGATGTTTGAACTGTTCCTAATAAACTGACCACTTTCCCCTGCAAGTGCATCCTGCTTCTCTCCCACACCACGTGTCCTAACAGTATTATGCATATTCATAAATCCTGGCATTCTTTATGACCTTAAAATGCAGAGTTGTCTCTAGGCCATTTTCAATATGTTTTGGCATTAAATTGGATAATGTATTGTTCCTCAAAGATTAATTTTATGGATGAAAATGACAAGGGAAGAGGAGATTTGGCAGAGTAACTCCCCCGTTGCAGTGGGCTTTTACTGGAACTGTTAACAGAATGGGAGAGAACAGGAAACCTATATCAAGGGAGTACAGATCTCTATGAATCATCTGTAAATGGAGACAGAACCGTAATCACCTTATGGTTTCGTGTCCATTTATTGATGATACATTAGTTGAGACTTTGTGGTGTGAAGTTTAACCTTTCCCAGTACCTGGATAATTTCAGTGGCAGGTTCTTTCTGGATCAGCTTAGAGACAGAAGATACACAGGAGGTGAGAGCCAACCGCTTCTCCTAGCATGGTCATGTGATCAGCGATGAGAGACAGATTCCCTCTGTGGTGCGAGAAGAGAGGGAGGAATAAAGCATGATTTCACCTCTCTCTGTAGCATCTGATGCCTCCTGGCTGACGCCTGGCCTGCATTTAGAGGGAAAGTAAATTAATTAGTGTCTTTTCGTTCTCTTGCACAGATGCTGTCAAAAAGGCTTTCATCACAGAGGTATGAATTAACTGGCTTGTCTATTTGCAGTAAATCATAAGCCCAGCAGATAACTGCCCACTTCTATTACATTAGTGTCATTAAAAGGACACAATGTGGTCAAAAAGCAGTGCTAATATGTTCTCCCATGTATCTCCCTGTTAGATGGCATCATCTTCAGGCCAGCCAGGCCTCGGGAAAAAGATTGGACACAGAGGAGTGGACGCTTCCGGAGAGACGACGTACAAGAAGGTGCTTCTTTTATTTTATCTGTAGTATTCAAACACAAGTGTTACTACGACAACAAATCTTGAACTAAAATGAAAATGTCATCTACTTTAAGTGACCAGTGATGACGTCATTGGCTCATCATCACCTCTGATGTCATCATCACCTCTGACTCTTTCTTTCACAGACCACATCATCAGCACTAAAAGGAGCCATCCAGCTCGGCATCGGCTACACGGTGGGCAATCTGAGCTCCAAGCCTGAGCGGGACGTCCTCATGCAGGACTTCTATGTAGTGGAGAGCATCTTCTTCCCCAGGTTAGTATACATTTTCACTCCTGAGGCACAGAAACAGTTTTTTAAATTTATTTTATTTTATACAATTATTTATTTATTTTTATTTAAATATATCCCAGACCCATATCCTATTGTGGACTATAACTATTCCTCATTACAGAATCAGGTTGTTCACTTGTTGTAGTGAAAATACAGCAAGCTACTGTATAGTAAGAGATAAAGCGGGGTTCCTACTCCCAAATCCTTCAGAGGCCCTAAATTCCTACAAAAGAGAGAACTGGAAAGAAAAATAAGGGCAGAAAAGATAAAGAAACATCTACGAATGGCAACTACACAAACTACACAATCTTTCTTCCATCCCATCTACTGAAATGCAAGAGAATAAACTGAATTAATGACACACACATACACAGCCACAGACAGACAGACACCAACAGAGACAGATGCAGACACAGACAGACAGAGGCACAGACACTGACAGTCACAAAAAGATGGGACAGACAGACATACAGTGACAAAGACAGACATAAGCAGACAGGGAGTGACAGATGGACACAGAGAGAGACAGACAGACAGAGACAGTCAGTCACAGAGAGATGGAGACAGAGAGAGACATACATACACGGACGGACAGAGACACATACAGACAGTCACAGATAGAGAGAGAGAGAGACAGACAGAGAAAGAGACAGATGGAGACAGAGAGACAGACACAGAGAGACATAGAAACCTTAATATGAGATAGTGATTCTTTTTACTTCTGCAGAGAAAAGGAAAAGGATAAAAGGTAATATTAATGCTAATTAACAAACAGCCACACATAGAAAATGTCACATGGGCTGGATTAACTTCAGCACTTTTTGTAAATAGGTTTAAAAATATGAGGGTTATTGCTACTGTGTAACTAAAAGTCATTTATTTCAGCTAATCCATAAAGTATTGTTCCTATTGTTGGTTCATTTAAGTGGCTTTCAACAGATGCTTCTGCTAAATATGATAAATGTATTTGTATTTATATTTATTTGTATTTCAGCGAGGGGAGCAACCTGACACCTGCCCACCACTTTCCAGACTTCCGCTTCAAGACGTATGCTCCTGTGGCTTTCCGTTACTTCAGGGAGCTGTTTGGAATTCGTCCCGATGACTATCTGGTAAGAACTGAGAGGTGTGTTTAACCTGATAACTCTGTACAACAGGAACACCTCAGCATGCCAATAAATTTTCTGTAAAAAGTTTCTGTGGTTCATGTCAGTTGTTTTTTTTTTCTTCCATGTTTGTGTTTCTTATTATCATTATTTCCTGTTTCACCACAGAAAATTTCACCATATCAACGATTATACACTTTGTTAAATAACAATTTGTTTTTCATATCCACTTATTAGTCTTAGATTGTTATGGAGCGGCCATCGTACAACTCCCCGTGAAAGCGCTGTTGCTATAGAAACGATAACGTATTAAATGAGTGCATTATATTTAAGCAACATTGCATGAGCAAAAGTGCAGTTACTGAATACTGGCACAGTCGTGATTCAGCCACACTGACTTTATAGCATGTCGGCTAGCTCGCTCACATCGATTTGTATATTCCTGTTAAAGGTGCTTCCAGTGACACTGGTGTCCCTTTTTCCTTTTCAACTTCATCTGTCAAGCTTTCATATTTTAAGTCAAAAGTTATATTCATGAAAAATGTATCATTTGCCATGCCCGATGATGATGATGCAAACACTACTGCAGTAACAGTTTCGAATTAGGAGGTGGAATTTTATGTGGCGAACACAGATGAGTGGAGGGATGCACACAGCGAAACATCCCAGTGCGGTTATAATCAATATCAGCACCCTTGGAACGCTGCTCGACCAATCAAATTAGTGGACTGGAACTAACTGTTGTATGAATATTGTATGTGTATATATGAACCTGTGATTTCAATCAGAGCTGCTGTTTTAGAAGCACTTTCTTTACTTTAGAAACGCTTTCATCAGAATCGAGAATTCAACCACACTGTGATATAAACAGATGTAGCACAGCAATATTTAGGAATCGTACATACAGTATCTCACAAAAGTGAGTACACCCCTCACATTTTTGTAAATATTTTATTATATCTTTTCATGGGACAACACTGAAGAAATGACACTTTGCTACAATGTAAAGTAGTGAGTGTACAGCTTGTATAACAGTATAAATTTGCTGTCCCCTCAAAATAACTCAACACACAGCCATTAATGTCTAAACCGCTGGCAACAAAAGTGAGTACACCCCCAAGTGAAAATGTCCAAATTGGGCCCAATTAGCCATTTTCCCTCCCCGGTGTCATGTGACTCGTTAGTGTTACAAGTTCTCAGGTGTGAATGGGGAGCAGGTGTGTTAAGTTTGGTGTTATCGCTCTCACACTCTCTCATACTGGTCACTGGAAGTTCAACATGGCACCTCATGGCAAAGAACTCTCTGAGGATCTGAAAAAAAGAATTGTTGCTCTACATAAAGATGGCCTAGGCTATAAGAAGATTGCCAACACCCTGAAACTGAGCTGCAGCACGGTGGCCAAGACCATACAGCGGTTTAACAGGACAGGTTCCACTCAGAACAGGCCTCGCCATGGTCGACCAAAGAAGTTGAGTGCACGTGCTTGGCATCATATCCAGAGGTTGGCTTTGCAGAATAGACGTATGAGTGCTGCCAGGATTGCTGCAGAGGTTGAAGGGGTGGGGGGTCAGCCTGTCAGTGCTCACACCATACGCCGCACACTGCATCAAATTGGTCTGCATGGCTTTCATCCCAGATGGAAGCCTCTTCTTCACAAGAAAGCCCACAAACAGTTTGCTGAAGACAAGCAGACTAAGGACATGGATTACTGGAACCATGTCCTGTGGTCTGATGAGACCAAGATAAATTTATTTGGTTCAGATGGTGTCAAGCGTGTGTGGCGGCAACCAGGTGAGGAGTACAAATACAAGTGTGTCTGGCCTACAGTCAAGCATGGTGGTGGGAGTGTCATGGTCTGGGGCTGCATGAGTGCTGCCGGTACTGGGGAGCTAATGCCAACATGTACTGTGACATACTGAAGCAGAACATGATCCCCTCCCTTCGGAAACTGGGCCGCAGGGCAGTATTCCAACATGATAACGACCCCAAACACACCTCCAAGACGACCACTGCCTTGCTTAAGAAGCTGAGGGTAAAGGTGATGGACTGGCCAAGCATGTCTCCAGACCTAAACCCTATTGAGCATCTGTGGGGCATCCTCAAACAGAAGGTGGAGGAGCGCAGGGTCTCTAACATCCACCAGCTCTGTGATGTCGTCATGGAGGAGTGGAAGAGGACTCCAGTGGCAACCTGTGAAGCTCTGATGAACTCCATGTCGAACAGGGTTAAGGCAGTGCTGGAAAATAATGGTGGCCACACAAAATATTGACACTTTGGGCCCAATTTGGACATTTTCACTTAGGGTGAACTGACTTTTGTTGCCAGCGGTTTAGACATTAATGGCTGTGTGTTGAGTTATTTGGAGGGGACAGCAAATTTACACTGTTATACAAGCTGTACACTCACTACTTTACGTTGTAGCAAAGTGTCATTTCTTCAGTGTTTTTCAGTAAATTTCTTTCATGTCCCATGAAAAGATATAATAAAATATTTACAAAAATGTGAGGGGTGTACTCACTTTTGTGAGATACTGTACATTACATACATTATACATATTTGTTTGTGCCGTTTCTCATTAGAGGTTGTGAAAAGCTGAACAGACCATGTCCATCCGCAACTACAGTCGCACTTGTGCCCACAAGAGACAAATATAAAACAGCAGCATCAGCTTGGTACTTGTGTCGTGTGAACTAGGTTTTGCATTTCTGTTGGCTGTGTTCATATTTCATGGTTTGCCTACGTGTTTGTCAGTTTTGGAAATCATTAGTGTGTGTGTGTGTGTGTGTGTGTGTGTGTGTGTGTGTGTGTGTGTGTGTGTGTGTGTGTGTGTGTGTGTGTGTGTTTTGGAAACAATATGGTGTTTATTTGCATGTCTGAATTTACATCCACAGACATTGCCTGTGCAGCTTTGTCCGTGCAGCAATGTGTGTGTGTGTGTGCATGTACACATAATGAGTCTGTGTGTGTCTAAACGTTTGTGCTTGATGTGTGTGTGTGTAATACGTGTCTGTCTGTGTGTGAAGTGTGTATATGTATGAAACGTGTCCTTGTGTGAAATGTGTATGTGTCCGAAATATGTGTGTGTAATAAGTTTGAGAAGTGCATGCGTGTGAGAAATGTTTGTGTGCATGTTTGAGCGCGTGTATATGTTTGCAGGTGTGTGCGTGAAATGTATGCGTGTGTGAAATGTGACCCTGTGTGTGTGTGTGTATTTGTGGAGTTTGGATGGCTCGCTCTGGGTGAATCGTTTCTCCCACTCAGTGACTCATTTGAAGACCATGTGCCAGACGGCATGCTGAGAATTTCTGATTCATTTTCTCTCAATTTTTCCCCCTTATTTTTTATCAAGGAGTGCAAGCTGACACTGAATTTGTCCACTTCTTTCATCTCTGTTCATGAGCTTATTGTCTGTTATTATGTATACTGTTAAAACTAAAAACTGTCATTTATTCTCACCAAACAAAATGTCATTGCCCTTAGGATATTTATTCATGCATTTGTTTCATATTTTTGTCTATATTTATTTCAAACCAGTGGTTCTGGTTTTGTTTGTCCTCTGCAGTACTCTTTGTGTAACGAGCCTCTAATTGAGTTGTCGAACCCAGGAGCCAGCGGTTCTGTGTTCTATGTTACCAAGGATGACGAGTTCATCATCAAGACCGTCATGCACAAGGAGGCTGAGTTCCTTCAGAAGCTTCTGCCTGGATATTACATGGTGAGCTTCCTGAACATCCAGCGTTTTTTACTTTTCCTTCAGGGTACTCTTTGATATTGCACTATTTCTGGAGGTGGAGGTTACTGAGGTGCAGCGACATTGTTGGAGAATCTCAGTCATTTTGCTTCAAAATGTCATCGGACATGTTAATCAGTGAAAATTAGCTGTTTTGCTCATTTTAAAACGGAAATATCATTGTTAATGGGCTTCTTAAAAGCTCAGTAACGATTTTACTAACATTTATTATTCAGTGCTTTCAGTAAAGCTGGGCCTGTTGTTGCTTTGTGTTGTTTCTCATTCCAAAGCAACGCTGCTATATTCGGAATGTTTTCTTGCCTATTTTTACCACTTGGTTTTTTCCTCGAGGCGGTATGTGTACCCATTAGCCGAATAATAAAATTAGCAGGCACCATTAACATACAAATGGCAGTTTTATTTTAGCTCTTCACGTGTTTCTGCATTTAAGCAGTTAGCAGGCATTCACATGCCAGGAGCACTGCTTATGAGGGTGGATAGGAAGCGGGATGAATTGATGGCTGTGGCTCAGCTCAGCTCTCTTGAGGACGCAAGCTGCTGGCTGATGATAAAGTAAAACCAATGCTGGTCCCTTTATAGACCACATGACTCTGCATGAATTAGTCACGATTCTGGCAACAAGTACTCACCACACATTTTTTTCTGCTTTTCAGCCCGTAACACACTTGATTCAACACAGCTGAATTTTTCATATCACTCAAGTCCTAATGACTTGAGTGATATGAAATTTTTTTATCACTGATTAAAGTGTAAAAAGAAAAGTTTTGATATTGGTAAATTTTTATGATCTAGAATGAAGCAAATGCCAGCAGTGTTTTGACATGATTGTCATTTTGCCAATTTCAATTAAACACAATGCAAAACAATATAAATTAGAGCTGCACAAGAAACATATTCAAATCACAATTTATTCTTCAGTGCAATTTAAAACATGAACAGCATTGATTGCAGCACATGCACTTGGGCATCCATTGTATTTAACAGAGCACCACACTTGTCTCTTGTTAGATGTGACAGCTGAGCTTAAACATTGTACCACATGACCACACACACACACACACACACCCACCCACCCACCCCCCTCTGCAAATAACTGAGCAAATAACTTGTATAATGAAAAAAACTTTTGTCATAAGCAAAAGTTTAATATCATGTATTGAATGTTAAATTCCCAGTTGCTAAATCAATGAATGTGGCATGTGAGTCCTGGCTGCACACGCCGTCTCACTCAAAACCTGCCAGTGACGCATTACACATGAGTGCATTTATCAACACCAGTGATTTTCACCTATGAATATCTCATGAGCAGAAGAACAGAAACATTGACATGTCTAATTATTTAGCCAGCCATTAATCAGGAGCCTGTACTAATTATTTTAGTAGGACCTGATGTGGTTTCTAATTTGTAGGCGGGGTGTTTTGTCGATTAGCAGCATTATAGCATTTGTTTTCATGGTTACATTCAAACATTGATATAGTTCTTGATATTGTGCAAGTGTCAATGCAATAGGCATTTTGATAAAAGTAGTTAATGCCCATCTGCCAGCCAATTAGAGACAAGTATTTGCTGTGGCCTTGGTATACAGCCGTGGCCAAAAGTTTTGAGAATGACACAAATATTAATTTTTACAAAGTCTGCTGCCTCAGTTTTTATGATGGCAATTTGCATATACTCCAGAATGTTATGATGAATTGCAATTAATTTCAAAGTCCCTCTTTGCCATGAAAATGAACTTAATCCCAAAAAAACATGTCCACTGCATTTCAGCCCTTCCACAAAAGGACCAGCTGACATCATGTCAGTGATTCTCTCGTTAACACAGGTGAGAGTGTTAACGAGGACAAGGCTGGAGATCACTCTGTCATGCTGATTGAGTTAGAATAACAGACTGGAAGCTTTAAAAGGAGGGTGGTGCTTGAAATTATTGTTCTTCCTCTGTTAACTATGGTTACCTGCAAGGAAACACGTGCAGCCATCATTGCTTTGCACAAAAAGGGATTCACAGGCAAGGATATTGCTGCTAGTAAGATTGCACCTCAATCAACCATTTATCGGATCATCAAGACCTTCAAGGAGAGAGGTTCAACTGTTGTGAAGAAGGCTTCAGGGCGCCCAAGAAAGTCCAGCAAGCGCCAGCACCGTCTCCTAAAGTTGATTCAGCTGTGGGATCAGGGCACCACCAGTGCAGAGCTTGCTCAGGAATGGCAGCAGGCAGGTGTGAGTGCGTCTGCACGCACAGTAAGGCGAAGACTTTTGGAGGATGGCCTGGTGTCAAGAAGGGCAGCAAAGAAGCCTCTTCTCTCCAGGAAAAACATCAGGGACAGACTGCTATTCTGCAAAAAGTACAGGGATTGGACTGCTGAGGACTGGGGTAATGTCATTTTCTCTGATGAATCCTCTTTCCGATTGTTTGGGGCATCTGGAAAAAAGCTTGTCCGGAGAAGAAAAGGTGAGCGCTACCATCAGTCCTGTGTAATGCTAACAGTAAAGCATCCTGTGACCACTCAAAACATCGACATTTTGGGTCCATGGCCAGGAAACTCCCCAGACCTTAATCCCATTGAGAATTTGTGGTCAATCCTCAAGAGGCGGGTGGACAAACAAAAACCCACAAACTCCAAGCATTGATTATGCATTAATGGGCTGCCATCAGTCAGGATGTGGCCCAGAAGTTGATTGACAGCATGCCAGGGTGAATTGCAGAGGTCTTGAAACAGAAGGGTCAACACTGCAAATATTGACTCTTTGCATAAACTTCATGTAATTGTCAATAAAAGCCATTGACACTTATGAAATGCTTGTGATTATACTTCAGTAACAGTTAGTAACATCTAACAAAAAGATCTAAAAACACTGAAGCAGTAGACTTTGTGAAAATTAATTTGTGCCATTCTCAAAACTTTTGGCCACGGCTGTACATATGTGTAATGCATATTTGTAATCTGACAGTTTTTTTCCCCTTCCTACAGAACCTTAACCAGAACCCTCGCACATTGCTGCCCAAGTTTTTTGGCTTGTACTGCGTGCAGTCCGGAGGAAAGAATATCCGGGTGGTGGTGATGAACAACATCCTGCCCAGGGTGGTACGCATGCACCTTAAATATGACCTCAAGGGTTCCACATACAAGCGCCGGGCCTCCAGAAAAGAGCGAGAGAAGGCAAGGCCAACGTTTAAAGACCTCGACTTCATGCAGGACATACCTGAGGGCCTGATGCTGGACGCGGATACTTACAGTGCCCTGGTCAAGACACTCCAGAGAGACTGCTTGGTGAGGGCTGGATGTTTTTTTTTTGTTTGTTTGTTTGTTTGTTTATTTTATACACAGTCATTCAAAAGATTTATCCTAAACACTCAAGATAAAGCTGAGGACCCTGGAGCTGTGAAGTTGCAACTCTACCTCAACGAAACTCGAGGTGTTCAAAAACTTTTAAGTGGCAGCGTATTTATAAAGCTCAAAGCTGTAAGCATGTGATGATGGGTGTTATATGCCCTTAACAATAAAACCACTTGCACACATAGATGTTCCATGAAGTTAGTGGAAGAACTACCCAAAAGGGGAAATAAAGGAGTAGGCTGAGTGAGCATTAGGTGATAAAAATGGGGATAAACAAAAGAAAGTTGAGATATATACAGTCATGTGAAACAATAAGTACACCCCATGGAAATTGTTGGCTTTTTTGACATATTTGGACAAGCAAACATTTGATCATCTTTGAAACAGTGCCTATTAATAAAGCTGATATACTTGGGGGGGGGGGGGGGAACCACAAGGAAAATGAGCTTTTTCAATCATTTATTCAACAGACATATCAAGAGATGTGATATTCTTCTTTGGAAAAAGTAAGTATACCCTTGGCCTCAGAAGCTAGTATTGCCCCCTTTAGCAGAAATAACGTCTTGTAAGCATTTTGCATAATTGTTCACCAGGCTTGCTGGAATTTTTGACCACTCTTCCATGCAATATTCTTTCAGTTGCAAGACGTTTGAGGGATTTCTTGCATGTACTGCCCGTTTCAAATCCCCCTACAACATTTCAGTGGGATTCAAATCTGGGCTTTGACTAGGCCATTCCATAACCCTCTATTTCTTCTTTTTGAGCCGTTCCTTGGTGGATTTGCTAGTGTGCTTAGGATCATTATCCTGTTGAAAAGTCCACTTTCAGTTCAACTTCAACTTTTGGACAGATGTCCTCTCATTATCTTCAAGCACTCTTTGATATGATGCAGAATTCATAGTTGAATCAATGAATGCAAGCTGTCCAATCCCTGGGGCAGTGAATCAACCCCAACCCATAACATTTCCACGACTGTGCTTCACAGTTGGTATGAGGTGCTTCTCCTGAAAAGCTGTCTTTGGTCTGTGCCAAACATGTCTGCTGTTACTGTGGCCAAACAACTCTTATCGTTTATTCATCTGTCCAGAGCACTTTGACACCAACAGTTGCAGGACTTACTAGCAGATCCTGTGATGAAATCCACAACCTTTTTTCTGAAGGCCTTATAGAACTCTTTAGATCTTGGTATGATGACACCACACACCTCAATAGCAAAGGGAACACTAGATATGAGAGGGGTATAAATAAAACCGGTTCCACCTGCACTCCCTAAGCAGATTCTAATCACTGGCACCCAATCTTGAACACCTGATTTTATGAATTTGAAGGTGTGATAAATGTAGGGGTGTACTTACTTTTTCCATGTGACTGATCTGTTTTTTGTTCATTTATAATTGTGAAAATTACTACAAAATGTCAGTTTTATGTCATTTGATAGTGCATCAACTTTATTAATAGGCACGGTTTCAAAGAGGATCAAATGTTTGCTTGTCCAAATATGTCAAAAAAGCCAACAGTTTCCATGGGGTGTACTTATTTTTTCATGTGTGTGTGTGTGTGTGTGTGTGTGTGTGTGTGTGTGTGTATGTTTTTCATGCTTAAAGGTTTCCAGCTCTTTTGAAATTGCCTCTTCTCACTGTTAACTCCATAACCATGACTAAATTTCATTCAGTTAATTAACATGCAGGTGCAGTCAGAGGGTTAATTGCATTTTAGCTAGCTGTGTTGACACAGTCTGCTGCCACCATCAGGGTGAAAGGAAAACTTGCAATGTGTTGGCTGGCTGCCCATCATACATTCTCAGCGTATTTGGCCCTGAGGCTGGATTTTGGACATCCCTGCAATTGAGGAAGGGAGATCACAATGTGTTAACAAGAATAGTCAAAAGTATCAGTAATAGGCAAAGATAACAGTACACCTGAAAACATCTCGCAAGGCTCCCGTACTCTGTGCTTTGAAAGAGGTTAAAGATGAACGAATATTGCGCATACATTACAAAAAGAATAGTGACGTGGAGAACAAAAAATGTGGGACGTATTATATAGACTGGAGGACTTGGTATAAACACTAACCTGTGCAGTGCTGTGGCCCTACAACACTGACATTTAACACCTCTTTTACTGCTTTAAATGTACTGAGTGCTTCTCATTGCTACATTTCCTTTCCTTACATCTCTCGTGTATTAGCTCCTCCCTCTGAGGATGTGTGGATAGAGAAATAAAGGTTTGCTTAATGAGATGGCCTTACCTCACTGAAGTGTCACTTTACAGTGGCATCACTTATTGATGTTGTGTTACACAGTCGTATCGTCTGTCACTGGGCAAAAAAAAACTGCTCAGTGTGCCTGAATCCCTAGAATCAGTTTAGAATCACTGTGTGATTTGATTGCTTTTCAGGTTGCAGGCTAAAGATCATAGTCCTAAAGAAGTGTTTGGGCATCAGTTAGAACATTAAGCAGTATTAGGTCAGTGGGTCAAGTTGGTCAGTTTTGCCTCCCATCTGTTCATTTATATTTGTCCAAGACATTATTGAGCCCCTTCTCTGCCAGTTTAATCTCAGCTTGCTCTGAGTCTAGTCCCATGTCAGTATTTCTCCTTGTTCCTCTGTTTGGCTTGTAGGTGCTGGAGAGTTTTAAGATCATGGATTACAGCTTGTTGCTGGGGCTGCATAACCTGGACCAGGCTGAGAGGGAGCAGAACACTGACGGCTCTCAGAGCAGCAGTGATGGGAAGAGACCACCAGCCCAGAAAGCCCTCTACTCCACTGCCATGGAGTCCATTCAGGGAGCTTCGGCCTGTGGAGAGGACATCGACACAGATGACACGTGAGCACTTGCACTAGACCTTCCAGCCCTTATGCGTTTTGCATAGGAATGCATCTTTTTAACATTGGAGTATTTTGCTATGTGTAATTATTAAAAAATAAGTCAAAATAGTCTTCTTTTTTCTCCATAAATAAAAACAGCACATCAGTTGCATAGGTGTTAGTGAACTGATATTAACTGACCCCCAGGAAGCCGGGCCGCCTTCCCCCATCTCACATTAGTAATCTCTTGATTCAAATTCTTCTCTTGAGACACAACCTCTCTTTCTGTATGGAGAATGTTTTGAGTTCATAATTATGAGAGAAAATCTATCATTGTATATACGACTTACCATTTGACAAGTATATAGTTAATATCAGCGAATTGTATTTATTAGGGATGTCACCAAAATCTTGAAAATGATCAAAAACAGCACTTTTTTTAGCAGAAGGAGAAAAGTTTTTTTTAAAAAGAAAGTTTTGACTGAAAAAAGATTAAATTGGCCTACAATAAAGTGCAATTCTAACAGTTTACAGAAACTTTTAATAATGGTAATGATAATTAGAAAGAGATTAAAAACGCTGCTTGATCTCCTGTGGCATTCAAATCACAGTGCAGTCAAACTTGTCATGGTACAAACTGGAGTGTGTGGGTTTTACAGCAACCTCAAAGGGTAAGATGTAGACACTAGAAAGGGCTACACGCACACTTTCTTATTAATTGCTATACATATATTTTTCCTAAAATATGAATAAATAAATGAGTGTGCATGTGAACTTCATCTTAACTAAACTAAAACTGACGAACTACAGCTTTTCCCCCACAAATGCCTGTGGTTATCATCAAACACTGTATATATGCATACTCCAGTTTCTATCTTAGACAAGCAATTTGTGAATTTGTAAACCCTGACACAAGCTGATGGAATTTGTGATTTTTCTACAACAGAGTCACGTGTTGTCTATAAACCATTTTCCCCTCAGGATGGGAGGCATCCCGGCAGTGAACAGTAAAGGAGAGCGTCTGTTGCTGTACATTGGCATCATTGACATCCTGCAGTCTTACAGGTAACACAGTCATTATGTCACATTTTCTGTTTACACTGTCTCTCTCAGGTTTTACTGAGAGCTGCTGTAAATAACTCAGAATTTCACTCAGAGCTTGCCAATATAATTTACAAGCTGTGTATTTATACAGTTGGGTCTTAAGCTTACTGATGGTGATTTTTGTTTCAGGTTAATAAAGAAATTAGAACACACATGGAAAGCTCTTGTTCATGACGGGGTGGGTATTAAAGTTTTTAATCTCCTGCAATTCATACACTATTCAATTCATAAGTTAATTGAATTCTGGGTTACTGTTTTTGCTACAATGTGGCATCAGTCTGATTAAATTGCAATGTTGCTGCACTGTATGAAGGTTTAATGATTTAGCAGCACACTCTGTCTCGACACTCTGTGGTCTCTGACCTTGGCCGTAATGCCACCCTCCTTCCTGCATGTATTTATGAAGCTACAAACCCTTTATTTCAGTCACAGGTAGACTAGTGCACTAGTAAATACTAGTATAGATTGAGGTTCTCAGACATCTTGCAGCCAGAAACCCATTTAACTGTAAAATAAATTTCATGGACCATTTCAGAACACATTTATAATACAACTATTCACATAATAGGTTCTTTATTTAAATGTATAAAATGGATTTATTGGAGCCATGGAGCTTTTTATTCATGAACATTCCATTCACAGAGCACATTAGGTCCAAGTTGATATTTATAAGCCTACATATTTCTGAGTTATTGAGGTTCGAATTAAACCCTTTCACGTGATCAGCCAAATAGGCAAATAGCTAAGACTACTAAACTACTAAAGACTCAATAATACAATATAATAGCTTTGATAATGGTGGGTTGTGATTTTCACCACTGTAGGAATAATTAAAAAAAAAAAAGAGAAAAAAAAACAGACCCCACTTTGACAACCACTGGTATAGATAATAATCAGTACTGGACCTTTTAGCTGAGTTTAGTTTTGCTGTTTTTGTTACAAGGATGGTAGCAAAGGTATAGAAACAGTTCTTTCTGTCAAAGTCTCTCACACTCAACAACACATATGCACACACATACACATATACAGTCTCACATTCAGCAGTTCTTTATTTATAGCTGAGAGTTTCACAGGATCAGCTGTGAGGCTGTGCCACTTCCACAGTATGGCCTGTGACGCATTTGCCTGTGTCTGAACCTGAATGGTTGTCACTTCATTTACACCTTAATGAAGCCATTTATCCAGCAGTGGGTGATGAAACTTGTTCGAATCAGATTCAAGTAGATCTTGTATGGATCCAATTTTGTCGTACTCATTTGCTGTTGTTTTTTTTTTAGCAAGCTTGCAGACTTCTTTAAAATGGACTGTTAAACTCATGTAGGGTTTAGTCATCTGGCTGGACCATATGTCTGTGATGGTGGCAAGGTATTCCACTTGGAGCTCAGCATTAACACTTGTCCTGCACTTATTGTAAAGTTTGGGTATGGCCACCTGAGTAAAATAGGTTTGTGATTGTATTTTGTATCACTCATCTAGCATGCAAACCATTTTCTGGAAGCCCTTTGTTGTAACGGTGTATAAAGGAACCATGTTTTTAGCAATGTGGAAGGTTATGGCATCTTTAACTTCTTCGTGCCTTTTAGACGTAGCCTCATACAGCATTATGCATTTGGAATTAACACTTGCTTAGGTTTGGCACAGTATGTGTGGTCTGGCCCCTTCGTAAGGCACTCTTCATACAATGCTTTATGGTGTTGCTGAAGGTGATGGAAAAGGTTTGATGTGCTGCCTTTCTGCGTTCCAACTTTGACAAGGCAAGCCCTGCTCAACACATTGTTCTCTTCTATGTCCTCCTTCCTAAACCCAAAATATCTCGAAATAACAGATGATGCTTTAGTTATTCTCACTTCTACCGCTGATTTTCCCCACTCACTTTCCTCAAAGCGTTTTTTCACACTTTGACCTCACTCAATCAAGGAAACATTCGTCACTGGCTGGCTTTCACTGTACACACTGGGTGTGTGTGATCTGTGTTGGTGTTTATGACTAAAATGGCTGCTCATACCACGGCTTTATGTGTGATCAGTATCGTATGTGTTCATACCGCGGTATATAGACATGTAAACTGTGTCTTTCAGCCTTATCAGGAAGTGTGTTCTTCATGCAGATGTTGTCAGAACCTTTCTAGGGATACTAATGATCAGGCTGAGGGAAATGTTCAGGTTAATGATGCAGTTAGACTAAGTCAAAAAATTCCAGGTTTCTAACTCTTAGTTATTCTGTTTTTTTTAGGACACAGTGTCTGTTCACCGGCCTTCTTTCTATGCAGACAGATTCTTCAGATTTATGAGCAGCACAGTATTTCGGAAGAGCACCTGTAAGTCTGCTTCAAAAACTTGATTGATTGCGTGCTGATTGATTATACAGTTGTATGATATACAGTCAGGTCAGAGTCATTGGATAGCACTTCACAGTGCAGATGGACACTGACCCAAAGCATACTTCGAAAGCAGCCCAAGATTTTTTTTTTTTAAGCCGTGGAATGTTCTGCATTAGCCAAGTCTATCACCTGATCTGAAAACAGTTGAGTATGCATTACACTTGCTGAAGGCAAAAGGAAGACAAACCACCCCAAGAGCAAACAGGAGCTGAAGACACCTGCAATAAAGACTTGGAAGAGCATCACCTGGGAAGAAACCCAGCTTCTGTTGATGTCTATGGGCTCCGTGGAATTTACAACCATTAAAAATGACAATTTAATTTATGATTGTTAGTTTGTCCAGCTATGTTTGGCCCCTTTAAAATGGGGGTCCACATTTAAAAAGTACTGAACACCTGCACATTCATGCAGTTATCTATTCAGCCAATCATGTGGCAGCAGTCCAATGCAAAAAAATATGCAGATACAGGTGTTCAGTTAACTTACAAAAAAATATCAGAATGGGAAAAAGTGTGATGGTATCAACATCCATGCCACTATCAAAGTCACAGAGATCACACTTTTTCTTCTTTCTGATGTTTGATGTGTACATTAACTGAAGCTCTTGACCTGTATCTGCATGATTTTTTTTTTTTGCATTGAGCTGCTGCCACATGATTGGCTGATTAGAGCTTTAAAGTCATAACAGCTCCTGTTTCTGTTCTCAGCCTTGAAGTCCTCCCCCTCAAAGCGTGGTCGCGGAGGCCTGGCTGTGCTCAAATACTCAGGGCCTGGAGCTGCGTGGTCAATCAGCCAGCTTCCCTCTGAGAGAGACGACAGCATTTATGACCTGCGAGGGGCCCGCAGCTTCCCCACGCTGGAGGACGAAGGTAAACGACCATGTTTTCAACCACGCATGGAAATACCTGCTTATTCTAGTTGGTGTCAGAACTCTAAGGCATGTGCTCTACACTTACAGCATGGAGCCTCAGTACTAGTGTTTAGAAAACCTGTCTGAATGGGGGTTTGTGTTTTGTTAAGGGAGTGGTTTGAAATGACGTGAGTTTTGAATGGACACTTTTTTACTTTAACACAGACCCAATGTTTGGGAGCATTTTTTTTCCTACAGATTTACAGATGTTTTAACAATTTAACATTATAGTTGACTTCTTAATGTTTCTGTAAGAATTTCAATTTGTCTGATTTGTTTTTAAGATTATTGAATAAACAAGATGAATAAACAACTGTTCTTTGACTGTGTCTGTCTGTCTGTCTCTCTCTCTCTCTCAGGACGCTCAGATGTGCTTCCCTGCACGCCTCCATCGTTTGAAGATGCCACCACAGCCTCCATCGCCACCACACTCTCCTCCACCACCTCTCTCTCCATTCCCGAGCGCTCCCCATCTGACACCTCTGAGCACCCCCGCTACAGGTAACCCACACACACACACACTGTCTTTCTAGCTGTCACAGCTGGGCCTGTTATAATGCTGTTTCTGTTTTCTCTCACAGGAGACACACCCAGTCCAGCCAAGACGGAACGTAAGTTGTTTTGACTCGGTTTCATTCCATTTCATTTATTTACACAGACAGAAGCAACATTTTCATCTGTTACACTCCGTTTTCTATTCTCTTTAGTTATTGAATGGCACTTTGTTGAATGTTGGCACCCTCTGCTGGTGTGATTGTAGGACTCAGGAGGAAGATCAGCAGACCATCACAGTAGAGGTGGAGTTGAAGAGACAAGACAGCGAGCCTACACTCATAGCACCACAACCTTCTCCAGAGACAAAGTAATTATTGTTGTAACAGCCTTTGCATAACAAAATGGATGTTTTATATTTGTTTAATGGCTAGTAGAAAACATATGATTCTGTGTGCAAAATGTCTGCAAAAACATACATGAACTTGATTTTAAATATTAGAAAATCAAAGTAAAAATAAAACCACCATTGTCATTTGAACCACCCAAATTTGCAGCACAGAAAAACATTGTTGACTCAATGAAGATTTTTAACATCTTCAGTGGTTAATGTATGATATTTACAGCCACAGTCTGAAAAAGATTTTTCCCTGATTTTCTACCTAAATTATCTTTTTTAAATTCCCTCCCACCAGTCAGGTGTCCCCATCATACACCAGCTGCCAACCAGGGAGGGCAATCCAGCAGTTACACAGCCTGTGCAATGGCCTTAACACACCACCACTCTCACTATCTGTCATATACTGTAACTAGAACACAAAGACTCATTTAGCATTGGACTACCCTGATTTGACTGCTCAGTCTGTGTCTTGGTGGAGTCACGCTGTCCTTATATGCTGGTTAAAAGGGTCTGATTTGATGACTGTTTGATGATTGAACTTGGAAGTATATATATATTTTTTTAATGTCACATCTGTCATGGTGTGAAGCGGTTGGTTAAAAGTGCGTAGTGACGTTTTTGGGCTGTGTCAGTGGAGGAAGGTCATTGTCAGTGTGCGGCCATATGGGTTAAGGGGAAAGAAGGAGTTGTAGGAGAGGGGAATTAGCCATCTGCCTGATCTGCCCCTTCTAGCTCTTCTCACCTGTTGTTGCTTGGTCTTGTGGGAAATATTAAGTCTTTGATTAATTAGTTTAAGGAGGTCTGGTTTGCGTTTTGCCGATGCTTATATAGATTATAATTGTAAATAAAAACTAAAATATACAGTGTGTATGCGTATGTGTGTATATATTGTATACCAGTACAAAACATATACATCCATGATCCTAGGTATAGTTTTTCTAGTGTAGTCTATGAGTGACCTTAGGGTGTCTTCACACTTGATTTTATTTAAGTTTTTTTTTTTTTTAAACTGTAACCATAAAAATGCTCTTATTGGTATCAGCTAACTAACTGTCATAGTTTGCTATCTAGATTAGATTCGTTATTGTCAGTAATGAAGTTTAAATAAAGATTGGTTTAACTTTTGGTTGTTTGCCTTCTGTAGCTTTTTAGAGGCAGAAAATCGAGAGAGTAGCTGCTTGTGCAACTTGACTGTATTCAGCAAGAGTTAAATTGGGACATCACATTGCAACTGGTTAAGTTTAGTTATGTTTCAGTGTTTTGAACATTGGCAATGAAATCTTTTTGAATTCAACGTCATAAGTCTGCTTATATTCATTCATTAACAAGACTCATTTTTCATCAATGCACTGTCCTCTGTTTTATTTTTTTTCATTTGTCATTAAATGTGGAACCGGATTGGTTGAGAGATTAAAAAAAAACACGTTGTGGTCAGTGCTTTTCAAAAGTGTCATCCCCCCCTCTTATTTTTTGGAAGTAGTCTTATTGAATGCAAAGTTGTTGGTTTTTTTTCTTTTTCCCTCTTGCTTCCTCATCTCACTGTAACAGTGAAGAACCGGAGCTCCATGCTGAAGCTTCTTGTTCCACAGTTCCTGCAAGTCCTAAAATAGTGGTGGACTCAGACTGCACTAGTCAAGCCTCTGGCTGCCCCAGCCACTCCTCTGTAGACGAGGATGATGATGTGCCAATCACTGATATCTACTTTGTAAGTATCCTTTAGTCATAGTATGCTCTGATTCATGTATTTCATTGGAGAATCTATATTCAGTATTTAGAGCTTACACCCCATGGAAATTGTTGGCTTTTTTGGCATATTTGGACATGCAAACATTTGATCTTCTGTGAAACAGTGCCTGTTAATGAAGTTGATATCCTTGAACAAAACCACAAGGAAAATTATCTTTTTCAATCATTTATTCAACAGAAATATCAATAGATGTGATATTCTTCTGTGGAAAAAGTAAGTACACCCTCAGAAGCTACAACCCCAATTCCAAAGAAGTTGGGATGCTGTGTAAAATGTAAATAAAAACAGAATACAATGATTTGCAAATCTCATAAACCCATATGTTATTCACAATAGAACACAGAAAACATATCAAATGTTTAAACTGAGAAAAGTGTACCATTTAAAGACAAAAATAAGGTAATTTTAAATTTGATTCATGTCTCAAAAAAGTTGGGACAGGGGCAACAAAAGGCTGGAAAAGTAAGTGTTACTAAAAAGAAACAGCTGGAGGTTAATTGACAACAGGTCAGTAACATGACTGGGTATAAAAAGAGTATCTTAGAGTCTTTCAGAAGTAAAGATGGGCAGAGGTTCACCAATCTGCGAAAAACTGCATCTACAATTTGTGGAACAATTATAGAATAATGTTCCTCAACATAAAATTGCGAAGACTATGAATATCTCATCATCTGCAGAACATAATATCGTCAAAAGATTCCAAGTACCTGGAGAAATCTCTGTGTGCAAGGGACAAGGGTGAAAATCAATATTACATGCCCGTGATCTTCGGGCCCTCAGGCGGCACTGCATTTAAACAGGCATGATTCTGTGATGGAAATCACTGCATGGGCTCAGAAACACCTCCAGAACTCATTGTCTGTGAACTCAGTTTGCCGTGCCATCCACAAATGCTGGTTAAAGCTCTATCATGCAAAGAAGAAGCCATATTTGAACATGATCCAGAAACGCCGCCATCTTCTCTGGGTCAAAGCTCATTTAAAATGGACTAAGGCAAAGTGGAAAACTGTTCTGTGGTTAGACTAATTGAAATTTGAAATTCTTTTTGGAAACCAAGGACGCCGCATCCTCTAGACTAAAGAGGAGAGGGACCATCCGGCTTTTGTAAGCACTCAGTTCAAAAGCCTGCAGTTCTGCAGCATTAGTGCCTATGGAATAGGTAGCTTGCACATCTGGAAAGGCACCATCAATGCTGAAAGTTATATACAGGTTTTAGAGCAACATATGCTTCCATCCAGATTCCATCCCATCTTTACTTCTGAGAGACTCTGCCTCTCTAAGATACTCTTTTTTTTTATACCCAATCATGTTACTGACCTGTTGCCAATTAACCTAATTAGTTGCAAATTGTTCCTCCAGCTGTGTCTTTTTAGTAACACTTACTTTTCCAGCCTTATGTTGCCCCTGTCCCAACTTTTTTGAGATGTGTTGTGGCCATGAAATTCAAAATTACCTTATGTTTTTTTCTTAAAATGGTACATTTCCTCAGTTTTCCTTAAACATATTAAATGTTTTCTGTGTTCTGTTGTCAATAACATGGGTTTATGAGATTTGCAAATCATTGCATTCTGTTTTTATTTACATTTTACACAGCATCCCAACTTTTTTGGAATTGGGGTTGTAGTATTGCCTCCTTTAGCAGAAATAACTTCTTGTAGGCGTTTTGCATAATTGTCCACCAGTCTCTAACATCAGCTTGCTGGAATTTGTGACCACTCCATGCAATATTCTTTCAATTGCAAGATGATTGAGGGTTTTCTTGCATGTACTGCCTGTATCAAATCCCCCCACAACATTTCAATGGGATTCAAATCTGGGCTTTGACCAGGCCATTCCATAACCCTCCATTTCTTCTTTTGGAGCCATTCCTTGGTGGTTTTGCTAGTGTGCTTAGGATCATTATCCTGTTGAAAGGTCCACTTGTTTAAAGGCAGTGAAGCAATCACAAACCATAACATTTCCACCACCATGCTTCACAGTTGGTATGAGGTGCTTCTCCTGGAAAGCTGTTTTTGGTCAGCGCCAAACATGTCTGCTGTTACTGTGGCCAAACAACTATATCGCTGATTCATCTGTCCAGAGCACATTATTCCAAAAGGCCTGGTCTTTGCCTATATGCTAATTGGCAAACTGTAGTCTTGCTTTAATTTTCTTTTTAGAGAGCAAAGGCTTTTTCCTGACATGCCTCCCATGCAGGTCAAATTTGTGCAGTATCTTTCTGATTGTAGAAGCATATACCCAACAGTTGCAAGACTTACTAGCAGATCCTGTGATGAAAGTTTGGGGTTCTTGGAGACTTCTTTTTGCATCAAACGGTCTGGTCTTGGGCTGAATTTGCTGGGACGGCCAGTCTTAGACTCTGCGTCGTTTGTAGATTATTTTCCTTACAGTGGAATGATTCAAATGGTATTTCAAATAATTTGGAGATCTTTTTAAATCCCTTGCCAGACTCGTATGCATCCACAACCTATTTTCTGAAGGCCTTCCAGAACTTTTTAGATCTTTGCATGACACCACACCTCAATAGCAAAGGGAACACCAGACACTAGATATGAGAGGGTTATAAATAAAACCGGTTCCACCTGCACACCCTAAGCAGGTTCTAATCACTGGCACCCAATCTTGTGAAAATTACTACAAAATGTCAATTTTATGTGTCATTTGATAGAGTGCATCAACTTCATTAATAGGCACTGTTTCAAAGAGGATCAAATGTTTGCTTGTCCAAATATGTCAAAAAAGCCAACAGTTTCCATGGGGTGTACTTATTTTTTCACATGACTGTATAAGAGAACGCAGCCATGTTTATTGGATCCATGACATGATTGGAGGTGATGTGAATCTGTGCAGTCTGCAGAATCGCTGGTGTGAGGCGCGGGTGTTGTTAGCCTGGTGAGAAACCAGTGTGAGAGTGTGGTGTGTTTAACAGAATACTGTTTCCCCTGCAGTGTGTTAAAGCCAGACGAGGAACAGTTCTGCACCCAAAAAATATAGAGCAGGAAATATTATTGCAAAGTAATGAATAGTGTTATGATTAAAATTACACTATTAAAAGAATAGTAATGGAAGTATATCTCATCCAGTATCGGTTTTTTAAACATGTACACAAATTTGAAATAACTGTAGTTTTGTAAATTATTAGGGATTTAGTCTGATACACATTGAAGCTCAGACTGATTTCAAGATGGCGCCCCTCTACCTGGTCAAGTTTGTTCCTTTTTATAGTCAGCACCAGAATTATTGGCACCGTTGGTAAACATGCTTCAATTACATTTTGTTGATGAGAATTTCTGTGGGTGCCAATAATTGTGACACATGGATGTGTTAACCTAAAATATATTTTTGTAAGGGTTTATAATTTTCTTATAATGAATTTACTTTGATTAAAGGTTAGATTTCTCTCGGTGCAAAATTAAGCCAATAAACCACAAGGATGTGTGGTCATAACTGTTTTAACCATCTTTAACAAGTGTGCCAATACAACACACAGTACATTAAAGCACATAGTGTATGCATTTATATTTTCAGAAAGGAATCTGAATCAGGGACATTTCCATTACTTGTTCTACATTAGCTTCATTAGCCCAGTGCAAAACTGAAAAAGGACACAAAACACGTCTTGGGTAATCAGTTACATTTGAGCTCAGGAGAAAATCGTGTAAATGCAGGGTTTTTTTTGCTGAATTCTTTTTTGATGTTATATCAAATTGTGTGTTCCCCCTCTGGCTTGGAAACCTACAAGTTAGTAATGAACACGATTCATCCAGATAGTTATTTTAATTTTAATTTCATTCTCAGTGTCCAGAGTGATGTGTTATGCTGCCTGGTCTAAACTGCATGTGACTGGTGCGGTTTTGTTCCCTGCTGCATACCTTCATCAGATTTTCTACAGTGTGCTGTAACCTCTGCATGAAAATGCAACATTTCGCCTCATTTTAGTGCCTGGTTTCAGACTGGCTCAGATGTTTATTTTTTACTGCGTGTGTGTCTTAAGACCTCTCACTGCATAATAACCAAAGCAGCAAGGATGTCATTGAAAACACTCATCCCTGTTGCTAAGAAGTAAAACTGTCACCATCAGCTTGTTTGTAATCACATCGTCAGTCTACTGCTGTGTGCATGACTCAAGCTGCTTCTTCATCACTGAAGGAAATGGGTTCTAGAAAAATAACTGAATAGTGGGAAATTATGTAAGGAATATAACACCCTTATAGCATGCTATTATAGGAAAATAATTTGTGGTATGAAGCTACTATTCCCATCACAAAGGTGATTATTGTCCAATAACAGTATGTTGTATGTTGTGTTGTATTCCTCTTATACCACAACAATTTGCCTTCCTCTAGTTAATAAGAATAAAAATGCAGCTTGTCATGTTACAGATTAACCGTAAATCGTAAACTTCTCTGTCCTGACGACTTTCCTGTGACAAAAAAAATTTGGTTACAGATTTTCCTGTGATTGTTACAAAGCTGACACTGGAGACTCCTTCCAAAAAAAATTTTTTCCTTCCATTGAATTAATGTCTCTTCACAGAAAACCTCACTAAATCAATGATTACACATCTTTTTAATGTGTTTATATGGAATATCCATCATACAAGTCCCTGTGTAAGTTGTTAACTTACAGTATCATATTAGAACGAGGGCATTACTATAAACCTTGCAGCTGGAACTACTGTCAGAGCTGAAATTAATCAACACTTTCTGACCAATCAGATTTGAGAACTCAGCAGTACTGTGGTATAAAATAACTTAACCCTGTGCTGAATGTTGGAGTTAGGAGCAAGCCAAACAGTTGAACCTGACTGCGTTTCATAATTAACATCCATCCACTTGCAGCTTATATCAGCTACCCTGTGTCACCTGTTCATTTATGTATTTGTTTCTCTCAGTTCCTCTCTTTTCCCTTCTACTTCTCTCTCTACATGACTGCATGATCAGATATCATTTTTAACATTTGCATCTATCTCTGTCACACCTTTTCTACACTGTTGTTTATCTTTTTGACCATTTATTTCCTTATTTGTCTGCTAATTTTTTTATTCATATCCATTCACCCTTAACTCTCTCTCTCTCTCTCACTCTCACTCTTCACCTGTTTACTCTAAGTTGGCTGATGGCAGCTGTTTTGTCTGCCAGACCATTACACACAACAGGAGGCTAACTCCAGGCCACAGTGTAAGTCTTGGTAGTGAACTAGCCTGCTGTGGAGCATTGTGACTGTAGTGCTGTCGTAATAGAGAAATTAGTCACACACACACACACACATCCTGCTGGCATGTTTAGCCTCTTTAAAAACGTGAAAAGCCAGAATGCAAACTTGGCCACCACTACCTTTTCCACTTCCCATTTCATTAGCGCAGCTCCGGTTCCCTCTTCTGCAGCCTGCTACCCTTCTTCCTGTTTTTATTACTAACTGCTTTTATACAGTAGATTCGAGGCTTAGGGTTTTAACAAGCAAAAATTTAAATTGACTAATTGTGTGCACAAGTCCAAAGTAATATAAAAACACTCCAAAACTGAATAAAATTCAAAATGAAAAATCTGCTTTTAATAGGACATGACATAAAACAAACAAAAATACAAAATGCTTTCAGTCGGTTAGACAAACCATAATCCTAAGCGCAATCCCACTTATACATTAAAACGGTATCGGTATTTTTATTTTTTATTAATCATTATCAAAATACAAGTGCTCCAGAATGTGTAATTATAAATGATTCTACATTATATGCTTATATATTTCCACATTATAACTAATTATTGTAGAATAATGCATTTTTAATATGAATGGCCTAGGAACATATATACACATAAAAATGTAAAGAAGTTGCATGCATGAATATGCAAATTAGGAACCATCTATCAAATAGCTAGCTTGCATTTGTCACAGCTAAACACGAGTGAGATTTCAGTACCCGAGTCTTGATTCTCATCGTTATTTCCACATCGATTTATTTACTAGCAGACAAACCAGCCATTTACCTTTATTCTTACTTTCTAATAATTAGCATATTGTTCAAGGTATCGAGACTATTTTGTAACATTTTGCCAACACTTTTCAGATCAGTTTTTATCGTATTGAGCTTTTCTTAAAAGCGAAATTGTGAATTTGTCGTGGTGTTAAAACCCAAGCACTAATCCAAAATCACGTTTTTGAGTTTTAATGGTTTTTTTAACGTAATTCTTTCTTTCATCACTGTGTTTGTCTCAAACTTTCACCTCCTGCACTGTCTTCTATTTCTCTCTCACGTCTCGGCTCTGTTGCTTTCTCATGCCGGCTGCTGCGCTCTGTCCGCTACCTAAAGCAGCCTCCGGAGGAGAGGAGCTGGGTTTATTCTCCTCTGCACTACGCTACAGAGTCTAGGACTCTGCCCACAGGGGATGAGGACAGCGATACCGTAAGTGACCGTTGGTGGCAGAGGTGCCTGGGATGTCTGATTTGGATATTTGGCAGCTTAAACACTCTTGTTGTGTCAATCGTTATTTCACAATCCTTCATGATCGATTCATCATAGCTGTTTTGTTTATTTCTGTAGATTTTAATACAGTGGTGTCATCTGCATGGAGAGGGTTCAGGTGTTTGTGTGTTTGTACTTCCTGTGCATGCTTGTACTCTTGGTTTTTACAATCATATTTCTGTGTATTTGATCAGTTGAAAGCACAAATACCTTTAATTTACAGCATGATGTATTGTGTACAGTTTGGCAACAGCTGCTCTCATGTCTCGTCCACAGCAGTGAGTGTGACTACTCTGGAGATCGCTCAGGCGTGACGTGGCTTCCAACTCAACTCTACTGACCAAACTTCCTACCACGTTTTTAAGTGACTGGTGTCTTCGATTCTCATCTTATCCTGATCCAAAACTACTTGCAGGTTGCGGTGTGAAGCTTTGTGTTGAACGTACACTAGCATCATTCCCTTGTTGTTCTCCCCTCATTCCGTCTACTAACAGCACCACACCAACAATAATAACTGTATCCTTTGAGATAACATTCCTGTAATTCATAAAACGTTTTTTTATTTGGTTTTTTACTTTTCTATGTGTGTGATTCTCTGAGTGTGATACTGTGAACATGCTTTTCATATGTATAAAGAAAATGTTTGGTGTGTAATGTGAGTTTGGAGGAAGCTTGCTCTATATTCTACAATTAACTTCACTCAGTGATATAATGAAATATTGGTAATGTTATACTGTCAGCTATATCAGAGGTGGACAAACGATAAATGTATTAGCCAACCCACCAGGCCAGTGTTCTTACCCAGTCCAATGTTCTGGTTGCCCAGGAAACCTAATTAACCAAGCAAAAAAGTAATGTAGTAACATATGGCCAGGTAGTAAGCTAGTGCTTTAATTCAAACTAAAGGAACCAAATTAGTATACGAATTCCCAGGGAGGGGACAACTCTGACGATGTGCTTATCCTCTTCTGATAACGTTTCTAACGTAGCACATTGTGTTTGCAAACTTGACAAAACGTCACCACGTTGTTGATGAATTTTTCGGCTATGAGCTGTGATGTTCTCTCCTGGCATCGCGATTAAGAATATGATTTAAATCTGGCTAGCGTCTTTATTTCCTTTCAACATGTTTAACTGAGAGGTGACTGAGAGTTAGATGACAGCGATGCACTTCGTTTTGCTCAGTTTCACCTGTGTGTTTTTCGATTCTGAAAAAAAACGTCTGTCACCTCTGTGCACTGATTAATTTACCTAGTAAACCTAGTTATCTTACCAACACCTTGGCAGGATGTGTGTAGTGCAGCAGGTGGTGTAATTCAGAAGCCTCACACCAGCATAAAGCACAGTTTAAACAGAAATACCAAATGAAAATAGTTCACGGGAAGTAAAGATTAGTTCCATAATCTGATTGATGAACCTAACTGTCCATCTGGTAACAATGAATAACTTGCTTACCCTGGGCGCCCAGGTTAGTAATAATTTGTTCACCTCTGCATATACACCGTTATCTCTAAATCTTACGGCCTCATGCATAACGTTGGTCAAACATCATTCAGGACAACATGGGACAGAAAGACTGTTGCTTTAAACTGTTTCTATTTTATTTTATTTTATTTTATTTTTTTTTGCTGGAGTTAAAAGACCCTTACAGCTCAGCAATGCAAATAACCTACATCACACAAGTGAGAGGAGCATAATTAACAAACAGCAACATGCTCCAACTCAACAGCAAGACCAATGAAACAAATTTGTTCTCAAAAGGAATATTCCAGTGTTCTTTATTTCCCCAACCTAATCTCTCTATTTACCACATGTGTAATACATAGGCAGTTAGTCATGACAACAATGTTGACTTCCTTGCACAGAGAAAAGAACAAAAAGCCTAGGGGCAGATGATCAATTCTGTCAAAAAAAACCCAAAAATAAACATTTATGTTACACAACTGTATACGGTGAATTAACAACTCTAACATTAAATGTCTTTAAAATGAAACAGAGGTGAGACCAAAAGCTTGTATTATGTAGATTTATCCAGCTTTACAGCACTGGAGCAATACAGTTCAAAAGTAATTCCAGTTACTTACACTTTTTTAGGGTTTTGTGAAGCAGCAACATATAACAGCATATAAATTCTTCCTTGTGAGAAAGTAGTCCTTTTTCAAAAGAATGAATTATACTGATTTAGAGCTTAATTTACAGATGCGTATCTGAAAAAGTGACAAAAGTCCCTTATAACATTTATTGATATTCCAGCAACTTCAATTATAAATGACTTTCAAGTAAACAGATTTTCATTTCAAGTACAAGGAAAAGTGGCCAATTTTGTTCACTACAGAAGTGATAAATAGAGAATAGTTTGAAAAACATCCAGAGTATTTTATGCAAGCTGTAATATACACATGGATTATTTGTCGACTGAGGTTTTACGAATGGTTTGGTCTGTTTTTAATGCATTCTGGGCGAGTTCAGCTCCTGCAGATTTCTTTACACCTCTAAAGGGTCATCCAACAAACTTCAGTTGAGGTTATAAAGTACTGTTACAGCTTCTAACGTGATGACCAAGTGGGAATGACCAAGGGGAAGTCAAAATTAAACACAGCATTGGAACTAATTGATATGTGTCCACACACAATATATAGAATCACAGCAGATTTTATTTGAGGTTAAAGACACTATAAATTCCCAGTTTCCTGAGAACTCTTCTGTACTAAGGCTGTATTTAAATTTTTCATGAATCAAGACTTTTGTTTGATAAAGAACTATCTTTAAAACCTATAGACATGCTTTCCTCTTACGACTGTTCAATCACAGCACTTTATTTCACCATATCACAATCATTTGAGCAGGATGTTTCCCACCAGAGTTGTGATCTACAATGCAGGAAAGGTTTAAAGAATGTGTTCAGATGTATATTTATTTGTATGTATAGAGTAATTTAAGTGTGTATGTGTTTGAAAGTGTGAGCGTGAGGATGTGTGATTTAATAGATATTTGATGGGTGTTAAAATGCTGATCACGATCACAATGCTGTTGTGTAATATAATGGACCTACAGCAGCAATACAGAGTGTTTGTAATTTTTGGTTGCCTTATTTATTTCTTATTTTTAGTGTTCTGACACCGTAGTGACTCACTAATGATATGTACATAGAAATATAAATACAAATAATGAAGAAATACTGACTATATTTTATCTTGTGAATTTGGAGGTTTTTTTTTTTTGTTTGTTTGTTTGTTTTACTTCCCTCAAGCTGCGCATAAAAATGAATCAAGTGAAGCAGATTCTTCCCAAGATGAAGAGCGTGCAGCCGTATTTGCGTTTCAGACGTCACTTTGTGCCGTATGTGTGAACTTTACTGAATATGCAAACGTAATGATTGCATCATCTTATGAAAGTTAAGCTATGTCTGTGTGTGTGGTTAAAAATGTGTGGCCATGAACAATTAGACTAACCGATGCTGTAGAGACCAAGCATGTTGTCATTGAAAATTGTAAATATAAATTGAAAATTAAAACTTAAACATTTTAGCCTTTTTATTTATACAGGAAGCTTAAAGGGATGGTTCAGTGAAAAAATCTTTATTTACAGGATTTTCCCTTTAAAATAAGTGTAATCGATCAACCAAGACCTGTTTGGTTTTGCAATGGAGCTATGAGGCTATTGTAGCTAACAAGTAATGAAAGTCTATCTCACCCAAAGTTATTTCTGAAAATGCACACCTCAAACCTCATCCAGTGATTAAGTAATGTTAATGCTGGAATGTTATGATATTATGGAAAACTGGGGGGAAACTGCAAATGAAATTTTTTTTTTGCTGAACTGTTTCTTCTGTTAATTGATGAGTAGTTCATAAGAATGTGTGTGAGAGAGGGAGAGTCTGTGTACACGTGCAAGTGCATTTATTTGACCTTCTCTGGAAATAAATATACTTGACGGCTGTTAATCTGTCATTTTATCTGTCAGTATCTCACAGTATCTCTGACATATATGGTTTTGGCATGTTAATCTATGTACAGACCTCATAAAATGCAAACTGAAAGATTAGACCTGCATATTAGAGCTTTGCTATATTTTTGTTTCATTAGATACATATAGTTGCTTCTCCTCTTAAATATCTATAAGTACATTGTTAATTAACATATCCTGAGTCTGTAAACGGTGCAACCAGATTTATATATACACTCACTCTCCACTTTAATAAGAACACCAACACCTGCTCGTTCATGCAATTATCCAATCACCTAATCATGTCACACAGTATGGTGTAAAAAACAAAAACAAAAAAAAAACCCCAAACAAAAAACATCTTCAATTCTCCAGTTTGAGTAAGTCTGTAGCCGCTGTAGCCTCAGACTCCTGTTGCAGATTGGCTGATACAAACAGTATACACTCACCATCCACTTTATTAGGAACACCTGCACATATGCAGGTGTTATTTAATCAGCCAATCATGTGGCAGCAGCACTATGCAAAAAATCATGGAGATTTAGGTTAAGAGCTTCAGTTATTGTTCACATCAAACATCAGAATGAAGAAAAAATGTGATCTCAGTCACTTTAACCATGGCATGGTTGTTGGTGCCAGAAGGGCCGGTTTGAGTATTTCAGAAACTGCTGATCTCCTGGGATTTTCACGCACAACTGTCTCTAGAGTTTACACAGAATGGTGGGGAAAAAAACAACAAAAAAACAGTATGTCTGTGGAGAGTCTGCAGGCTGAAACGCCTTGTTGATAAGAGAGATCAGAGGAGAATGACCAGACTGGTTTGAGCTGACAGGAAGTGAAACTAACCAGGTGACTTTTATTTCCTAATCTAACCATCTTGGGTGAGTCTGTGCCCATGATAGACTCCGATTCCTGTTCTTGGCTGACAGGAGTGGAGCTTAATGTGGTCTTCTGCTGTTGCAGCCCATCCACCTCAAGGTTTGATGTTCAATGCTGAGATGCTTTCCTGCTCACCATGGTTGTAAAGAGTGATTATTTGAGTTACTATATTCTAACTGGCAGCTTGAACCAATCTGGCCATTTTCCTATGACTTGTCTTATCAACAAGGTGTTTCCACCCACAGAACTGGTGCACACTCAGTGTTTTTTTGTTGTTGTTGTTTTTCACACCCTTCCAAGTAAACTCTAGAGACTGCTGTGTGTGAAAATCCCACGAGATCAGCAGTTTCTGATATACTCAAACCATCTGGTACCAACAACCATGCCATGATGGCAGCAGCACAATGCAAAAAAACAAATCATGCAGATACAGGTCAAGAGCTTTTTTTGCATTGTGCTGCTGCCACATCATTGGCTGATTAGATAACTGCATGGATGTGCAGGTGTTCCTAATAAAGTGGACGGTGAGTGTATTTGATAGTGTGGCAGTAAAAATGTTAATTATGAAAAATTACCCCATGTTTTAGTGCTTGCAATAAACTTTACAAGCAGTTAATAAGTAAAATACAAGAAAGATAAATAACTACTGAAGGGTGAAAAAAACTCTTTTTGTAGTTGTTATATAGAGGGACTACTACTAATAATTATTATTATTGTTGTTGTTGCAAAAAAAGCAGCCACATTTGCTGTATATTTTATGCATTATTCAAATTTGCGAATCGATTCGCATGATTAAATAAAAAGATTCGATCAAAAAGAACCGATTCCTTAGCGAGGCGCCCATCACTACTATAATCCGCCCTTCCAGCGTTATAAAGCCGAGTGAATTTTCTTCCTGTCGGTTGGAGTCAGCAGACCGTCGCCGCTTCGCTAGAATTTCAGCAATAGCGGAAAAAAACTAACATGGGAACCCGAGATGATGAGTATGATTATTTATTTAAAGGTCAGTTGTAATTTAATGTACGCGCCTAAACATAGTCATTAAGCGGTGCATTGAAAATTTCAAACCACCGTTAATGCGAGTTTATTTAGCTAAATAAGCTAAGGTACAAGGCTAAGTTTGCTAGATAGCAGTCTCTGGGTGTATCCCAAATGGTTTATTACGTATTGTGTGAGTGCACTATGCCGCGCATGAATTCGTGTCTTGTATACCCTATGTAGTGCACTACTTGTCTGATGGAGCGATATTTGGGAATTAGACCATATATATGACGCGAACCAGACAACGGTGGCCTTTTAGTCTGTCGAGGCCTTTTGGTGTTAGCTGATAGTCTTTTGAAACTATGTCATAATTTTTTAAAGCTAGGTAATTAGTGGGGATTTATATGTACAAAAATAACATTTCTTTGCGTGGTAGCTATGCAGCTAGCTATCAAACACCTATTTAATGGAGATGGAGGAAGCTAACCGCTATCTAGCTAGGTAGTTCGCTAAGTAGCTCAAGTAAGCCACACTCTAGTTTAAGTTAAAACTAATATTTTTTCTTTGTGATTTAATTTCAGTGCAGTTTATATGAAGTTAACTCTCCTGTATAGCTGTGGGTTTTATCCGCCGCTTAGTCATTACCCGCCGTGCCAGTGTTCCACATCAGATCGGAGTTTTTAAAAAAAATAAGTCGTGGTTTATTTCAAAATTGAGTAGTCGTAAAACTTGCTTATATCTTTTAACAAGTCGGTTTTATGAAGAGGAATGAAACGGGGCGCTTGGTGCTGAGATTAAGTTTGTGGAAGTCGCTAGCTTGCTTATCTATAATATTGAAGAGGAAATGATTGATGAGAGATTTCTGCTGGGTGACGTCATCGCTTCAGGCTCATGATGTGATGTTATTGCTTAGTAATGTTCATAAAAGCATATCATATCGTAAACATTTCTACAAATGTCTCAAATGCAAGTATACCAAACAACAGTTGTTCCAAAACGAGTCCCGTGACCGTTAGTGTGTCCTGATGATATGAAGATGCTTGAACAGCAGATTTCAAACTCCTAGTCATTTATTTACTACCACAGTATCACAGTGGCCCTTTGTGTTGGTGGTCAGAGTAACAGGTCATATAGCATTAAACTGAGGTACAGAATCGGTTTAGTTTTCTGTCCTTTGTGTGCTTAAAAAAAAAAAAAATTCTAAACCAAGCAAGTACAGCTGAGTGGAGTTGTGTGCATAAGTACTTATCATATTGGAAAGAAATGTAATTTACATGCGCATCCAGTATATTAATGTCCACAAATGTTCCTTCACTGTCATAAGTAACAAACATAGCCAAACACTGCATATTAGGATTTAAATCATTACAAATCTAAATTTCAAAAGAAATGCAAATATTTTTTAAAAATATATTCTCTAATTTGCACACCCACTTTATTAGGAACTCCACTATTCCTGCTTATTCTTATAATTTACTAATTAGCCAGTCATGTTACAGCAGACGCAGGTCAAGAGCTTCTGATACTGTTCACATCAAACATCAGAATGGGGAAATGTGTGATCTCAGTAACTTTCAATGTGGCATGGTTGTTGGTTTGAGTATTTCAGAAACTACTGTTCTTCTGGGATTTTCTCGTACAGTGCTCTCTAGAGATTACACAGAATGGTGTGAAAAACAAACAAACAAACAAAAAAACATCCAGTGAGCAGCAGTTCTGTGGTCGGAAATGAGAGAGGTCAAAGGAGAATGGACACTGGTTCAAGTTGACAGTCTACTGTAACTCAAATAGCTACTCTTTACAAGCACAGTGATCAGAAAAGCATCTCAATGCACAACAAGGGAGACCTAAAGGTGGATGGGCTACAAAAGCAGAAGACCACATTGGGTTCTGACTCCTGTCAGCCAAGAAAAGGAATCCGAGGCTACAGTGTGCACGTGCTTGAATATTGGAAAAACATTGCTTGGTCTTTTTTCCCCAATCATCAACTGTCCAGTTTCCAGAGCCTGTATCTGCATGATTGTATGTATTGCTCTGCTGCCACATGATATTTATTTATTATGATTTTTTTTTTCCCTCTTTTGGTGTTTTGAGTTGTTCCCCTTTTGTACATAAATTCAGCAATTGTTAAAAGAGGTATGTTTTAATTTTAGTCACCCAGAAATCTCAGGGAAGCAACTTTTAATATTAGTGTCGATAGTTTGGAATATTTATTTGCTGTAATGATTTAACTCCTGTCATCTTGATCATTTTTCTAGATGACATAATTTCATCTTTTTGCTTCAATGACTTGATCTACAGGAAATTACCCCAGGATTAATTCTGTGTCCACTGGGAATTCCTGACTCTTGGCTGAACTTGTTACCTTTCTGGTCGAGGATCTTTGCCGTTAAAGAGATTACCAACAAAAAAAAAAAACAACAACACAGTAAACGATGAGTGTGTAAGATTTTAAAATGCAGTCTTTTTCCTTAAATACCTGATCTAGTCTAATGTTTCCTGAACATTGCTACATTCCCAATCTTGTAGTGATGCCAAGGAAATCACATGACCTTTTTTGAAACATTTTCAGCTGTATAATTGAGGGGGGAAGATGACACCGGAGTTTTTGCAAGCTTTTATTCGTTCCTGCCAGAATCTCCACATGCAAGTCATAAAAATGTTAAGTTACAAGAATGATTTATAACCAGATTTAAACCCTGTGTGAGCTGCCATGGCCTTGAATAAGGTCAATGTTTACGGCTTCACTGCCAGATAGATGTCTGACACAAATGTGAGTAATGGCAGAAGACCGCAGTGGAAACCATTTTCCGTTCGTTAAAACATAGGAGTACCACTGAGTGGTACAGGATTGTTTATATACCCTACACTTGGATTTTAAGAATTCCAAGATTTAAGTTGTTCTGTATAAAATTCAAGGATATAAGATGCTCCATATAAAATTCTAGAGGCACATAAAAATAGAAGTCCTGGTCTTAAAAGCTGTTTAAAGTTAATTTAAGTAACTTAAAGGAACATTTTACCTGCCCAGCCATCATCATTGTTTTGAAAGAGATGGTCAGTGGAGTATAGAAATGCAGCCTGTGGTACAAATCAGTTTAGTGTCTTCATTGTGTTTTGCAGTGGTGCTCATTGGAGACTCCGGTGTGGGGAAAAGTAACCTGCTATCCCGTTTCACACGCAATGAGTTCAACCTGGAGAGCAAGAGCACCATCGGTGTGGAGTTCGCAACTCGAAGCATCCAAGTGGATGGTAAAACCATAAAAGCTCAGATTTGGGATACAGCAGGACAAGAGCGCTACAGAGCAATCACATCAGCGTGAGTGCATGACCCTTAATCCTATAAGTAAGGGATGAAACATGACTGGGTGTGCTGTTCTAGGACAATAATCAGTGATCGGGTGGTGTGATGTGGTCCAAGGTGAAGCAGGGTTACTGTTGCCACCCCAAAGTGCACATACACATAATTCATTTAAGGAATATGCACACATGCTGCACATGGTTAATTAAGGAACGGCACCTATACTTTATTAATTTGTCGTTATGTTTTATGTTGTAAAACATCCACGAAACACATTAGTTTTTTGTCACAGTAACATTAAACATATGCAGTGTTTGTATAGTGAACACTTAATAATTCTGCTTTATCCTTATGTTCTGTTTGGGAGTAGGCTGCCTAGTTTATTTGTTCAGTGTGATGGTGTCTCCCATTTGTAGGACAAGGACAGAGGTCTCTAGGGAGCCTGTACTTTGCTCAGATTTGGAATTTGCATAACCCTTTTTTTTTCTGTAATTAAACGTATAATAGCGGAACATGCCTGCCACATACATGCACATGTCCTATAAGCTTGTATGATGGTGTTCACTATTATTTCTTATTTCCAAAATATTTTGGTCAGTATAAATTGCAACGTTTCAGTTCTAATCTCTTAATTTAACTGATAACTGTTGTATCATTCAGGTACTACCGGGGTGCAGTAGGAGCTCTTCTGGTGTATGACATTGCCAAGCACCTGACCTATGAGAACGTAGAACGCTGGCTGAAGGAGCTGCGTGACCATGCAGACAACAACATCGTCATCATGTTAGTGGGCAACAAAAGTGACCTGAGGCATCTCCGAGCCGTGCCCACTGACGAGGCCCGGGCCTTCGCAGGTGAGTTTCAATTGTAACCAGATCTTTAAAAGAGGATGGCATAGACGCATTATTGATGGCTTTAACAATGTGTGTGGTGTTTTCCTTCTTTCAGAAAAGAACAACCTGTCTTTCATTGAGACTTCAGCTTTGGACTCCACAAATGTTGAAGAGGCTTTTAAAAATATACTCACAGGTAGGGATTTGTTGTCCTGTGGTTGTTTTGTTCTAGAAGGAGTGAGTTAGCAAATCTGGTTCAAATCTAGTTTTATTAGCATTGCAGGCCTATGTTACAAGAACTTGGATCACAGCACTGTCAGAGTGTTAATTAATTTTCTATAATAGCAGCTCTGACAGGGACTTGTACAGATTAACAAACTGTGTATAATTGGTGATATGGTGAAGGAGGTTTATATATGGAATGAGTCTCCAGTGTCAATGCTTTGTAACAGTCATGAGAGAGAAAAAAGGAGAGGGCTGGTGAGGGAATGACTGTATATATCTTCTATGATGTAAGTGGTAACAGGGTGTGTGTGTGTACACTCCAATCAGCTATAACTATAAAACCTAATATTGTTCCCCTCCAAGTCCCCCTTTTGCCTTCAAAACCGCTCTGAGCTGTTGAGGCATGGACTCCACAAGACCTCTGAAGGTGTGCTGTGGTATCTGGCACCAAGACGTTAGCAGCAGATCCTTTAAGTCCTGAAATTTGCAAGGTGGGGCCTCCATGAATCTGACTTTTTGTTCCTACACATGCTCGATCAGATTGAGATCTGTTGAATTTGGAGGCCAAATCAACACCTTGAACACTTTGTCATGTTCCTCAAACCATTCCTGAACAATTTTTGCAGTGTGGCAGGGCGTATTATCCTGCTGAAAGAGGCCACTGCCATTAGGGAATCCCGTTGCCAAGAAGGGGTGGTACTTGGTCTGCAACAATGTTTAGGTAGGTGGTGCATGTCAAATTAACATCCACTTGAATCCCAGGACCCAAGGTTTCCCAGCAGAACATTGCCCAGAGTATCACACTGTCTCCGCCAGCTTGCCTTCTTCCCATAGTGCATTCTGGTGCCATCTCTTCCCCAGGAAAACGTGATTCATCAGACTAGGCCACCTTCTTCCATTTCTCCATGGTCCAGTTCTGATGCTCACGTGTCCATTGTAGGTGCTTTCGGCGGTGGACACGGGTCAGCATGGGCACTGACTGGTCTGCAGCTATGCAGCCCCATATGCAGCAAGCTGCAATGCGCTGTGTGTTCTGACACCTTTCTCTCCTAGCCAGCATGAACTTTTTCAGTAATTTGTGCTAAAGTAGCTCTTCTGTGGAATCAGACCAGACAGGCTCGCCTTCGCTCCCTATGTGCGTCAGTGAGCCTTGGGTGCCCATGACTCTGTCGCCGGTTCACCAGTTGTCTTTCCTTGGACCACTTGTGGTAGGTACTAACCATGGCATACCGGGAACACCCCACAAGACCTGCCGTCTTGGAGATGCTCTGAACGAGTCATCTAGCCATCACAATTTGGTCTTTGTCAAAGTTCCTTACACTTGCCCTTTTTTCCTAATTCCAACACATGGACTTCGAGAACTGACTGTTTACTTGCTGCCTAATATATCCTACCCCTTGACAGGTGCCATTATAACAAAATAATCAATGTTATTCACTTCACCTGTCAGTAGTATTAATATGTGATGAATGCAGGGATAAACAAGAGAGTTTCAATTAAAAAGTGTTTAATAAATGTTGAATAATCTATTAGAACTACATAATGGGCAAAGAAGAAAGTACAAGTCCATGTCCATGAAGGAAGCACATTTTGTGTCATTAGGAATATGCAGATCCTTATTAGGGGTAACGGTGCACCAAAGGAAGCCCAGTATATAGACAATCTTCTGCTCAGAAACATTTTACAGTACAGACTCATGAAAGTTCATAAGCATGATATAAATTAGCTTAAAATGGTTTACTTTCTGTATATGCTCTTTTCCAGAAATCTACCGTATTGTTTCACAAAAGCAGATCGCAGACAGGTCTGCGCATGACGAGTCTCCCGGCAACAATGTGGTGGACATCAGCGTCCCCCCTACCACTGATGGGCTGAAAGGCAGCAAGTTCCAGTGCTGCCAGAACCTGTGACCCCGTTCTTTCCTCGCTCCATGCTGCTTCTTCCTCTGTTCCTCTCACACTCATCGCTTCTTTGTTGTGTATTGTGCAACCGCTGCTGCTCTAGCTCCGTCTACTCATGTCGAGTCTAGGATTCTCCCTAGTCCTGTGAAGTTCTAGATAACATTCCTATTTTTTTCTTTTTTGTCCTTTATTTGATTTTTTTTTTTTGTTTGTTTGTTTGTATAAGATTTTTGTGTCTTTTCTTCATTCTTTCGGTTCACACCTGAATTCATGCTACTTGATGAATTAGTTTATTGGAAGTGATTCTGGTTGGGCACTGATCATGTGACCCACTCCTCCTAAGGAAAAGGATGGTGAGGGATCAGTGTGTCCTGAGCTTCCAGCCACTCTGAGGAGTTTCCACTCGGAGATTCCCGACACTAAGCAAGGCTGCTGTTCAGCCGGTCCCAGAAAGGGGTCCCTGCTAGTTTAACTTATGGCTGAGAATTGGCGTGGGGCAAGAAACATTGTCTGGATCGTATAGATACCAAAGGGAGACTGCAATCATTTCAGTTGTGAATAAATAAGGTGAACATTTCAGACTGCACATTCAATAAATGATTGTGCACTATTTAGAGCAGCACTTGGTGACGCTACCAAGTGAGTTCATGTAATGATTCTGTATTGCGTTCAGGGCACCAGTTACAGCAGTCATGTGAATGCAAATGTTTCCTGTTAAACTTTTTTTTAAAAGTATATACACACACACAGATTAAAATAAAAATGACAGTTATCCCAGCTCAGGCGTTGCACTGTTAAGTTATAGGAGTTGTTAACTGGGAGGGTGCACTTGGGGTTTTACTGTTCAAGCTGGTAGGCTGTCTGTCATCTCGTATCTGAGCATGCATCATGCATCACCCTGTTATTGGATTCTTGTTTGAATTTTAAATAACATTTGTATGGTTAGTTTGAAAATGCCTTATGTTTTCCCATGCTGTGATTAAAAAAATGCCTTTATTAAAGCGTGGTTCTATGACATTCACATATCCATGAAGTCACATCAGCTGTTTTGCCTTTTATCGAGTTATATTGGGATGGAAAATAAACCAAATTACTATCACACACACTGTTGTTATTCTTGCATTGGTTTTAAGCTTGGTTCCACACCAGTAATGGTATGGTACAGTTTTAAATGTAGGTGAAGTGTAATTTGGTGAATAACTGAACGGTATGCGAGTCAAATGTGTGTAATGTAATAATTGTCTTTTGCGCATTTTGCTCATATGTTTATCCTATAAAATTGTGACTATCAAAGAATTTAGAACAACAACTTTGTATTAATTCAAACTTGAAATTCAAAGATATAACAGAATACATCATGCATGGTTTTAAAAAATAACATCTTCCTATATGGATAACAGAAATACAGGATATCCAAGATGTATGGTCCTGGAAGAGGTGTAAATGTACCCCAAAGCAGTTGTGAGTAATTCAGTTTGGGATTCTTTTAACATCATACCTATTATGAGTGTAGCAAATATTTCCTTTTTATGATTATGCTACATCAAATTCAGTATTTATACTGTAGAATTCATGTGTAAAATGTTATCCTCAAACAATGCATTTGGATCAAGGGAAACAAATTAGTAGCAAGCAAATAAATGATCCATACACTGTAAAAAAAATTTGTCAGTAATTAACAGTAACTTACTGGCAACAATTATCCAGTAGTTGCTGTATTTCATACAACAGTAAAATTACTGTAACACTAACTACAGATATACTGTAAAACTGAAAACAGCACTTTACTGTCATTTTTTTTACCATCTTGAAGTACAGTATTGTACTGTAACTTTTAATAATACTGTATACGTTATTTTAATTTCATTTATAGTGCTACTGTATAACCTGTAGAATATGTAGAAAATTTAAACTGTTGATGGGAAATAGGAAAAAGGACAACTTAAGATTTAACTGCACAAAATAAGTTTTGTGTATTGTGTATTTTTGAACAACACATAATAGTAATAATAATAATGCGATATAATACAACAATAAAAATCTGTTTTAAAACAAGACCAATGAACAATTTATAATTAATAATTAAAAAACCTGAACCACGCAGAAGAAATGTTTAAGATGACATCAAGTTTTGTGACTAGCCTGTGACACCTACAGAGCTATTTTTTTAATACCAGGTTTTTTTTTTAATGTCTGTGTGTTTTAGATGTCTTTCATAATAATGCATGAGGCCGGGCAGAGCACAGCTGTAAGAGTCTTACTAAAATTAATAATTAAATTACTGAACAATTCGTGAATCAAAAATGATCCTGAACAGATAAAATACAAACTTACACAACAGCAGAATAGAGAAAACAAGACAGGAAGAAGGCCAGGTGAGGGGGTGGTGATGGAAGTGGAAAAAGATTGACAGCACTTCTGATTATTCTGCAAGAAATAAGCACAAATCAATCACTGAGGCAAAACATACAACTAATCATCAAAAAAACCTAACTCACATTATCAACACCTTTAAATGAGAGGCAAAAGCTTGTGCATATATGGCCCCACAGCGACCGAAAAATGTAACTTTAGAGAGTTAAATAACAAACGATTAGTTAATTCTGACCTTAGGAGGCTGCATATACTATCTATCTCTATAAAATCACATTTACTAATCAAGTATTTGAAGCTATTAACATGAATGAAATCCTCTTTTAACTTACAGACAGACGTTATAGAACATCATCTTTTAAACTAACGTTAACGCTATGTTACTGACATTTTGATTTGCAAAGATTCATCACTAACCAGATATTTATGACGAAAACTTTGCAGACAGACACAGCGACTCGAGGCAAAGGCTCTCTCAAAGTTGCTGAGAGAACTGAAGAGTCCTTCACAAAATGGCAGTTTGTGAGTTTGTGGTTGTTTTTCGCGCTCAGTTCGTATTACTGTATTTAAATATACAGTAACATTTCCCAAACTACATTGAAATCTATAGTATCATGTTGAGAATAAATTAAATATCTTGAATATCATTTACAGAAATCATTTACAGTGTATATTGTCAAATAATAAAAAAAATCAGTAGTGTAGTTCAGTGTGTTTTAATGTCAGGCAGTAAGTCCAGTCCACTTTTTGGGGGGATAAAACAACTTTCTCTTTGAAAGAGTTTACCACAAGTTGATGATCTTGCTTATTAACAAATATACTTGTACTTACTTTGGTGTACAATGCATGTTTTGTTTTGATATATGATTACATTAGTTTAGAACAACCTTTGTTTCACTAACCTTTGCAGAAAACACTATGGTAATTTTAATTATACAGCTTTAGTGGTGCTGAATTCTTGAGTCTGATCTGATCAGAAAATTTTGATTAATTTTCTATAATAGCAGCCCTGACAATAGTGCCAGCTGTAATTTATATTTATATTAATGCCCTCATCCTAATATGTTATTGTTTCTATAGTAACACCTCACACAGGGACTTGTATGGTGGATGCATGACATTATCTGAAACTAATAATAAACAATTTTAAAATGTGATGTGATTAATGAATAAAAACATCGTCAGCGATGTGATGTTTTCTGTAAGGAGACATTTATTTAAGATTTGTGGATGGCGTGCCAGCATCACAGTCACTTTTCTGCTGGGGAAGTCTTCAGGACAGAGGACTGTCCTGTTTCGTTTTTTTTCTGTATTTTTTGTCTTGTTAACTTCATGAAAGAAAAAAAAAGTGAGGCTGGTGAGGGAATTACTGTTTATATCTGCTATAATGTAAGTGATAACAGGAACTAGCTTATCTGATGGAACATTTCCCAACATTAAATATAACTATAAATGGTTAAAAGCACAACATCATTTACCAGTAGATTAAAGATTGCAATCCTTGGAAATTGTTGTGGTATAAGGGAAATAAAGCACTTTGGGACACTGTCATTGGAAAATAATAAACTTTGGGGTGGTGACAGTAACTCCGCTTTGCATCAGGTCACATCAGACACCCTGTCTGTCGTGGATTATTTTCCTATAACTGTATGGCCTCAAGTGTTTTATTCATTACTGTATAGTCCTTGTTTCAGCCCTTCTGTGTGAAATACTTCTCTATAATAAGTATTTTTTTTAATAGCTATTATTAAATAATGTTGAAAATAAGTTCTCCAGCAAAAATATTATATAATGAAGGGTGTATCTTTCTTTCGGGATAGTGCCTTTCAGACAGGCCAGAGTGAATTGTAGTTTAAGCATTTCAAGCAGTTCAAGCATTCTTGGGACTATGAACTACACCTCCAATACTACTGCAATTCACGAAGAGTATTTACGCACTCACCGTGAGTAAAGTAGAACACAAATTCCCCTTTACGCTTTTCTGCGTACGCTGAGCAGTAAACGGAAACGTCGATAGGAGGCCGACGGTTCGTCTGTCAGGCTGGAAAAGAGCTGAATCTGGGAGGTTAGCCAGGCCAAAAACAACAGTAGTTATTTCCTATTTGTAACGTTACAACTAATTATTTTTATTTTAAGGAATTAAGACCTGACAGGATAAACCAATATGAAGCTACAAAAGGTGAGAGCTCGAATTTTGACTAGTCGTTCTGGTAGTAAGGAGTGTAGTATTATCTCAGATAGCGTATTAATCTAAACTAGCTAGCGGTACCGGCTAGCGGAGTGTCTGGCTAGCGTTAGATTGTTTTATACACCAAGCATAACGGAATTTGCATTAACATTTACATTACTTGCTCGGCTATTTCGCCATTCAAATGTATGTGGTCTAATTTGTAGTTAGGAAGATGTATTAGCTGATCCGCTAACTAGCTCCGTTTCTCCTTGTTTTGATATGACTGCCTTGCTAAGCTAATTGGCCTTGCTTAGCCTATGTGGCTGTATAACGTTAGTAAGAGAGATCGAATCTGATAATTTACTTATGTCACTTTAACTACGATGTTTACAAATCTAATCCAAGCGTGTATACGAACATATGCCGAGAAAATCTTAATCTCTGTCCCTCACACATAATGTTTGACTGAGCCAGTGAGAAGTTTTAGTATCCACTGTCTGTCACTCAGAGAAAACAAACAGGATGAGCAGGTATAATCCAGGAAGTCTCAGAATAACGTAAGCTGTAAATGCCACAAATATCACTTTGCAGTTATTCATATGTCACTCTTGTTCGGGTTCTCTGTGCAGCTCTAGGACCTGGGCCACCTGAGTTAAGGGAGCAGAGGTCACTCCCCCTGTCTCCCCTGTCCCCTGTCCCCCTGGACGGATTAGACATGACCACAGGGGAGTGTTGCCACCTGCCAGGCTCGCTGTGCGACTGCACCGGCAACGCTGCCCTGTCCAAAACCGTGGAGGAGTCGGACAACCGCAGGGCGCAGTATGTCACGCAGGTCACGGCTAAAGACGGACGCCTGCTCTCCACCGTCATCAAAGCCCTGGGCACACAGAGGTGAGCTGAGTGGCATGTGTCTGATCTAGAGGTGTTGTGGTTTGAAATTTTCACAGTATGACACATACACCTAGTCTAAACATATCACAGTTTCATGGTATCATGGCATGTATTGTTCATTTAAAAACACACATTCCAGTGGTGAAAACTGAAGAATTTGATTATGAAATCTCTGTACAAAAGTCTCTTTCATATAAAAACCCCAAACGGAAACAAAAGATCAAATCCCCCAGTTGTTCTTTATTTTTGAGAAGTCTCTTAGATTGTCAGTATTTATCTCGTTGTTTTTATCAGCTGAAAGACAGTGACTGTGGGGAGCAGTGCTACTCTGAGTTGAAAAACAAAGCTAACTAGCATGCAGCAGTGCTTAAACAAACATGTACAGTTGTTTGCTTTACTTGTGGTAAGCAATACCATGATCTTCTGTGCATTTGTTAGATGTTGTGTATGATAAAGTTATAGAAAAATAACACCACATCCCTGTCGTGTTTTACTAACTGATGATCTTGTGAATTCCACTGTGCAGCTACGAAATACAGATAGTTGGTGACTTTAAAATATCCAAATGCTAGAAATTCTCATCTTTTGACATAAAGTGAACATTTGTAATTTTGGATAAAATCACAAGGCTGGTGCTTATTGTTGTTCCCAGATATCGTCTATTGAAACTATTTGATTCTGAGCAGCCTAGCAAGTGAAAACGAACTAACTAGTTTACTGTGTATCAAGTAAACATTTACTCTATATTCCCATTCCAACGTCTTTGATTAAAGTCCCCGTGAAATAGCTTGAGAGCCGTGATTTGATTCTGAATGTTCTACAAAGTCCACCCTCTTCAAAACGATTCCACGCCAACCATTTTTATCCCAACCATGGGACGGTTGGAAGAGGATATATTGTGTTGAAACCGTGTCTGCTGCTGAAGAGCTTTAGGACATATGTTATAGAGTGCATTTAATTGGATGAACACAAGACTAATACAGGTTGAGTCATCAATTTATTTATTTTTTAATTTTCCTGGAAGAACTATAAATTGGAAAACAAGTATATCTCCAAAACTTTTTTTGTACTTTGTTTTTTTTTTTTTTCTTCTTCTAGATATACTGTATATTGTATTGGTGTTCCTAACACTAGGTGACAGGTACAAAAAATGTTGAAGCAGCAATTTTGATTTCAGGGGCAGTCTAACATAAAGCTAACAAAAAAACTACATTAAACTCTTACTCTCAGTGATGGTCCGATTTGCCGGATCTGCCACGAAGGGGGCAACAGTGAAGGGCTCCTTTCGCCATGTGACTGCACAGGCACTCTGGGCACGGTGCACAAGAGCTGCCTGGAGAAGTGGCTGTCCTCTTCCAACACCAGCTACTGCGAGCTGTGTCACACAGAGTTCACCATCGAGCGCAGGCCGAGGCCCCTCACAGAGGTAACATGACTTCCGTCTAGCTGCTCCTGGGTGGGTATGTGGGCGGGTATGTGGGTGAGATTGAGTACCTAGTGTTTAGTATTTTGTCATGTTTGACTGTTTAGCCAAGTTGCAGTTAATGTGTAAAATCCCATTTAATCTCAATGTGTGTAACTTTTGCAAACAAGTAAGGGATGCTGAGATTCAGTATTTAACACCATGACACTAAACGTGTGATTTGGATGGCAAATATGTGTGGATTTTTAAGATGCATTGTTAAGATTAAAGATTAAGACAATTAAAGGTATTTTTAAAAAAATATTTATTTATTTATTTATTTTTAATCTTCCAAGGAGCGGTGCAAGCTTGTTCAGGGTATTTGCCACCAGGATGCAACAATACAAGACTTAACTTTGGCTTAAAGAAACGTTTGGAAGGTTCAGTGAGAAATTAAATGTAGCACTTGCCCAAAATGTATTTGATCAGCCAACAAATGATGGAAAACAGTCTCACCCAAAATTACACTAAGCAAAACATAGTAGCTGTGTCTCAATAGCATACTGTGCACTATGTGCTGTACCTAATGTACCTGACTGCATAACACATGTAGTATGCAAAGTATGCCATTTGAGACACAGCAAGTCCTTTTGTCCGAGATGGCTGTGTCATAAAGTTACAGTGTCACAGTGCTCGAAATGGTGCCCTACTCATTGAGCACTGTATAGAACAAAATTGGTGATTTTGCATATAGAACATTATAGCTCACTCGCTATCGGCATAAAAGACAGCTATTGAGCCAACTGTAAACCAAAATGCATATGACTACAAATGACAAACAGACCAGTTGCCAGCGACAACTTCTAAACTACTCGTAGCTCCAGTGCACAATAGAAACAAAGGTCAGACAACAAACATGTTTTGGCCAGTTAATGGCATTCAGGGCAAGAGGGGAAAATGGTGTACTTCTGATTTTTCAGTGGATCATTCCATAAGTCATCTGTCGAGCTTGGTCTGAAAACAGGGAACCCACAGCATTGCACACTTTTGTTTTTCGTGACTCGGATCATTAACTTAGATTATATTTGTCTTCGGTTCATCAATTTTGTTAGAGCAGGAAAAATGCTACAAAGTGCAGAACCACTGACCTAAACAATCTGTGCTTAATCCACCTTTAAATTACTTTTCCCTTGTTCATCTTCAGTGGCTTAGGGACCCCGGGCCGAGAAATGAGAAACGCACGCTGTTCTGCGATATGGTGTGCTTCTTGTTCATTACGCCTCTGGCAGCCATATCGGGCTGGTTGTGCCTGCGAGGGGCTCAGGACCACCTGCACTTCAACAGTCGCCTGGAGGCAGTGGGCCTCATCGCTCTTACCATCGCTCTCTTCACCATCTACGTCCTCTGGACTCTGGTAACATCAGCCCCTCTGTCACACACACACACAAAAAATCAGCTGCTTTCCGGTGGCTCGGCTCAGCTCAGCTCCGCTGTCACTCACATACACACACACGCGCACACACGCGCGCGCACACACACACACACACACACACACACACACACACACACACACTCTCAACAACAATCACATTGGCCCCACTGACTGAGAGAGAGAAAGGGTATGTCTCAATCAGCTCCCTAGTTCAGTAGTCAGGGCACTGATCAGGAAGTTGGACATTTTAAGGGCTGTTTCAATTGCAAAATCCTTCCAGTGCACTGGAACATTCGCTCTCTAAAAAAAATCCCACAATGCATCGCAAAAACCAGGGAGCATCCATGCTCACTATGTTCCCTTACTGGAAATGACGTCATGTTTTCTGTGGCTTCTCAGCTCGAAAAAGATGGGGGACAAACTCTCAGCCAACTTCCGGCTACAAATGTAAGTAGCTTGTTATTGTTGTTGCAGCTCTCAAATGATTACTTGCGTTAGCAATTTATAACTTTATTTGACGTCCTATATACGATTTGAGTCTAACGACTTTTAAGCCTATGATTCTGCTTGACATGTTATGACAGAAATACATGTGATTAAGCTAACAAATTTATATGACATATAAAACTTATATTTTTAAGTTTTTAATTTTTTGTAATTTTGTACAACGCGAGTACGTAGTCGTGTCGCCGGAAATTCAGTCATCAGTGTCCCAATGTGTAGTGAGCCAGAGTCCTTACCAGTGCCCAAACTCGTACACAATATAATGTTTCACGACCTACTGAACTAGGGAGCTGGTTGAGACGCACCCATACCCAATGAACCTCATCATGTTAAATAAGCATTTACAAATGAGAGACAGGTGTGCCATGTTAATTTGCTCAATCAGGTGACATTAGATACATTACAGAAATGATTAGAGTAAAGCTTTAAAAGAGGTGTGGAGGTGCTTTTTATTTCTGATTTGAAGAATGCAGACAGAGCAAAGCGAAAAATGTTAAAAGGTTTCTTAGTGCAAAAGAGCGTGAGAACTGACAGAACACAGCAGTGACTGGAGTACAGGAACGAGGCGAGCCCTCTGATGGCTAAGAGATTGTGTAGGTGTTTGTGGCTGATTAGGAGTCTTTATACCACAGCGGTGTTGGATTCTCGAATCTGAGTGGTCAGAAGGTGTTGATTAATTTTCAGTAACAGCAGCTCTGACAGTAGTGTCAGCTGTAAGGTTTATATTAATGTGCTCATTGTAATGTTATCATTTATATAGTAACAGCTAAATAACAGCAACTTGTATGATGAACACTCCACATAATCCAAACATAATAATAAATGTTTTTTAAAGTATTTATTATTATTATTATTATTAGTAGTAGTAGTAGTAGTAGTATTTAAGTATTTATGCTTAAAAAGAAAAATGTTGATATGATGAAGTCTTCTGTAGGGAGACCTTTATTTAACATTTAATGGAAGGAATCTCCAGTGTCAGTGCTTTGTAAAATTTTCCACCATGGGGAAGTCTTTTTTTTTTCTTTCTTTTTTTTTTCTTTCTTCAGTTTGTTTTTTCCAGTTTCTCGCTAAAATGAAAAGCTGCGTTTCTTTTGTCTTATTAACTTTGAGAGAGTGAAAAGAGAGGTTGGTGACATTATATTGCTGTATAATGGAAGTGAAAACAGGAACTAACATGTTGCAGATGTTTCATGACATTAAATGTAACTATAACCTGATAGAGAGTATGACATCTTTTTAGGATTTCGGGGTGATAACATGTCAGGCCACATCGCTTCCCAATGACAGTGGAAATCTGTCATTGGGAAGGGGTTGAAATATGATGTGTGCTGGGTGAAGAGCGGTCATGAGTGATTTTTCTGATGCGTTTGGTGTACAGGAAGTGAACAGATGGCAGGTCACACCCAATTATTTTTGTCTTTTTGTGAGCCGGCAAACAGTGATGGTATCAGAATATTTTACACTTTACTTCTTTAGCTGTCTAAGGAAATAGATGTGTCAGGTGATGTGACAAGTGTTCATATCCCATTCTTCTTGTTTTTACTTAAATCTGTAATTAGTTTTGGATGGTTACGGAGTCTGATGGCTTCACTGAGATTAGGTGAATTCCTCAGATCTTTATATCATGGTTTTGGAGGTTTTGATGATGAGGTCATAATTTTCACACCATGTTACAGTGCAGACCACATCATATTACTGTGGTGACACATCATTTCCTGAACCTAGTCCAATAGTGGTGCTTTCTTTGGCATATTTGAGCCTCACTTGTGAGACTGTTTGTGAATAAAGAGAACAGGGGGAAGGGAGTAGGAACACAACCCCGGGGAGTTCCTGTGCTGAGAGACAGGACTTTTCAATATACACAATACAAATCTGTGTTCTTTTTTTTTTGTTTTTGTTTTTTTTGTTAGCAAGACAATATCCAGTAGCAGGGTGCTTTTGTATCTTCATGTGCTGGAGTCTGAAGAACGTTTTCACAGGATTTACCGTGTTAAAGTATGCGGGTGTAGGTGTTCTGAGACTCCAGATGTTCCAGGATGTGAATGAGTGCCAGACTGAAATCAGCAGATCTTTTGTCAAGCAGTGGGCTTGAAGTTGTTAAGATTTTGCAGCTGGATTGATGGAGTTTGGAGACTGAGCACAGTCTCAGTGAGGTGTTAAAGCTGTTTTAAAGGCAGCGGCTAGCACAGCACAGTGGTTTAAATGTGTCAGGAGAGAAGTGATTTGGATCATGTGTCTTTCTTGTGTTTAACCCGTTAAAATCAGTTTGCACTTTCTAAAATGATGAATAGTGGAGACGGATTAGCAAGTGAGGGACGAGAGTTGCATTGTTCTTTTAAAAATGTGCAAAACCTGGTTGAGATTATCTGGTAGATTGGGGTCATCTTTTAAATAAACTCAATTCTGGTAGACTTTTCCTTAATGATTTGGTGTCATGAGCATAGATGGATTTTCTCTTGAGCTGTATAGATAGATTTTACAGATGGAATTTAATTCTAGCTGTTTTTGCAGATGATATTTAGAAGATATACATTACCAACTACTACTAATTACCACTAGTAGAGCAGTAACACTAGCAGAGGTGGTTTTGTGGTTTGGATCAGCTGTGTCCTCAATCTGCAAACATGCCAGCTCTTCGTCATCACCGGTGATTTCTTCTCTTTGTAGCAGCACGTTGTTCAGGTGTTCAGCTCCAATCAATAATAGCATAAAAAGCAAAACAGAGACAGACTTGGCTTCATAGTGCCATAATGCAAAAGTAAAGAAGCAGACTTTCAGGTTTTGGCTGATTGACTACGTTTGAGATTATTACTACATTTGTTCCTTTATTTTGGCTGAAATACCTTTGACTGAGTGCATCTTCTTTGTCCACAGGTGTCATTCCGCTACCACTGTCAGTTGTACTCCGAGTGGAGACGAACCAATCAGAAAGTGCGCCTGCTCATTCCTGATGCCAAGGGTGCCCACTCTACCCAGCATTCCTTGCTCTCCACGAAGCTGCTGAAAAAGACGTCAGACGAGACCATTGTATGAGAGCTGCGGTGTTTTTGGGAGGGTGGGGGACACGACACAGTGTTGGTATTAAACGTGCTAAAGGTTCTTGATGCGTCATGTCATCGATTAGAGCCGCAGCACTTTTGAATGCATTCTTTTTCTATTTAATCCTTTTTATCTATATGAGTATATGAGCACTTCTTTTATTTTCTTCCCTCAACTATATCTCTTTTTTTTGTTGTGTGTGTATAATTTTTTTAAGTTTCTGTGAGTTGTTTGTGGTTTAGGAATGATTTTATTTATTTGCCTACACAGCGATCATTGAGGCCCCATACCACATAGCGTACTGTATGTTTAAAACATTAGGGACTCTATGAGCAGTGATAGCTGGGTGAGGGGACAAATCCAGAAAAGCAGGAGTAGCTGCTGAAGCTTCAGATGAAACACTTCTCTAGATCTTTTAGTTTCTTTCAAAATTATTTGCGTCTTGATTGGACAGAGAATTGGTAATTGCCAATTTTTGAGTACTTTAGCCCATGTGACATTTGGTATATATTATAGAAGCTCAAACTTTTGAAGCTTCCTGTATGTTAGCCCATGTGGTGATTTTAAAGTGTTACAGGATGACAGGGCCTTCTTGTGAGGTCTGCTAACAGAATAGGCTATAACCTAGTGAGGTGCAAGCACCCGATCTCTTATACATGCTCCTATAGAGGGGAGAACACTAAAATAGGAGTGTACAATAAATTCCTTTCATTTTACCACCAAGTATGAGGCACAATGTATGCCCTCTACTGTGCTCAGTTTTTCCTGCATGCATAATTTTTTAAAAATCCACCCTTTTTTTAAGTATCATGATATTAGTGACTGTTAAAGTTGCTATCTCAGATTTCGTCTGTGGATCAGCATAGGCTATATTCAGCACCTGTTAAAAGTGAGAGAGTGTCATGCAGAAAGTGGCATACGGTGGTCCTACAGTAGTAGCACTTAAATGACGTAAGTATCCTAGATTTGCGCTGATCAAGTGTAGTTGTGTGTATGCCTCCAGGATTCATGGGAAGCATTATGTTTTTCTTGAGGTCATTATTGTGACAGATGTTTCTTAATTTTAAACGTTACAGCTACATGTGGCTGTGTGAAAGGGCAGAATGTGTTTGTGAGTACGTGTGTACACTTTTTTTGTATCTGTATTTTTGTTTTTGTAGCAGTTTTACATTGTTGAATATGCAGTTATTAGGGGGAAATTTGTCTGACAACAGGGGAACAACTGTGTAATTATCTATTTACACCACTTGAGTACAGCCAAGATTATTGCCCTGCATGTTATATCTTACAAGAATGATGTGCAAAATGTCGTCACCTTAAAGGGAAACCTGAGTCGTGATGATAGGCCCTCCTCCTAATGGCTTTATGGACCCATTGACCAAAGTATGGCCTTTATGCAGTTATCGAGGGACCACCTGCTTCTGTTACCTGGCCCTGTTCACATTGGAAACATTACAATGTCCAAGAAAATACAATATCATCTGGACAGGCTTTGTACATTTGTAGATACATTTCATGTCTGTGGAAGGCACTCAAAGCTTAAAAACAGTTACTGTCAGTTCAAGTGTGTGTGAGTGAGTGTGAGTGAATGTGTCTGTGGTTGGCAGTCGGCGTGATTCTGACCTTCCGTAGTGCCACATTTGAAATAAAAAGGTGCTTGCATCTGTATATAGAGGGGAAAAAAAGAAGAAGGTTTATCCCTCAGAGTGCTGTTTGCACGGGTCATCTTGTCGTTCTTAATGGGGTAAAAGTCACCGGAGAGGTTTCTTGCAAATTATTGTTACTTCTTTTCAAGTGTCACTCAACACTCTAAATGAACACTCTTTAGGAAAATGTTAAGTTTTGGAAAGCGTTGTGCAATAGATTAATACTAAAAGCGTTCGCCATTAATTGTAATTTTTTTTAACGTGATGTTTTTGAGAAGGAAACAAATGTAAAAAGATCTCTCTGCAACATTATTTATCATACCTGTTGTGTGTCGCAGGACTGAGTGGCTTTGGGTCGAGTTAACTTTTTTTCAAGTGATCATGGTCGCCCAACCAAGAGAAGCCACGAAAATGGTCACAGATCAGCAGCTAAGCGCAAATTCACTACTTAACTGCTGCTCTTAGTAATCCTGTCTCTCATTGGTGTGCTTCCATCTGACATGTCTGCCTTTTTTTTTTTTTTTTTAATTTTCCTGGTCATTTCCTCTTTATTTTGCAATGTGAGTTAATTTAAAAAAAAAAAAAAAAAGCTTGAGTGCAATGTCAGCAAAATTACAATGCACTTCTTGCCTATAACCTTATCAGTACATATAAGATAATTATTCTATAGACATATGAAGGATTTGGGACTACATTCAGACAGGAAGAGGAGGACAGTGTTGGGTTGTTTTATTTTTCCTTTGTATATCCATGAGTTTCCTCCACTATGCAACCTGCAGAATTAAGCAGCCAAAAGGCTATTGCTTTATTCTGGTGTTAATATGGCTGGCCCAATTTATTCCTTTCACTCTACAAACAAAAATGCATGCTTTTTTGTTCGAGTCTTTTTAGTCATGTTGCACTTTCACAAATTTACGATTGGAAATGGGTTAGCTGGCCTTTTCCACTTGCCACATTTCAGAGAGGTTAAACTCCTTCACTGATACTTGGAGAACTGGTCCACTTTTTGGCAAAAAAAAACAAAAAAACAACAACAACAAAAAGGTAATCAGTCTCTTCTTTTCTCTAAGATAAACATAAGCAAATTTAAAACTTGTACACAATTTGTTTTACTTGTTTTGTCATTGTTGTGTTTTAATGTATTCAGACTGTATGTATCATTTGCATTGTATGTCTTCTTTTATTCCTTGAGCACCATATTTTTATCACTCTACGCCATTTCTGGGATACTATTATATTTATGTAGTGAAGTGGATAAAGACTGGTGTGTCTGTATTGTCCTCACTAAAATTTGTTGGTGCTTGCAATCAGCCAAGAAAAGTGTGCAAAGCAAATTAAACATGATGCTTTGGATATCGTGTTATCTGGCCTGAGTATTTACACCCTCTCCTTGCATAACAATACCTTTGACTTAGGTCTAAAATAAAAAATCGAAACATTTTTGAGTTGAGTGCAAAAGTTGGCATACTTTATAGAGGTTCATGAATTGTATAGATAGATTTTTGTTCTCACCCTCACCCAGAAACCACAGGGGATCTCCCAGCACAACTCTGATAAGCCAGTAGGAAGTACAACTGTTCTGCCCTGATAACTTGTTTTGCATTTTTACCATCCAAAGTAACATGTGAATGAGGCCATAGTATACTTTTACTGGAAAATGTGCATAAATGTAAGTGTGCTCAACATAAGGATCAATTCCTATCTGTTAACCCTTGTGTTCTGTTCACCACTTAGCTCTTTACTTTGAGTAGCTGAGACAGGAAATAATATTTTAAATAACCACCCTTGAATACATCGACAATGGATATAAAAAGTCTACACACCCCTGTTAAAATGGCAGGTTTTTGTGATATAAAAAAATGTTACTAAGATAAATCAAGGCAGAATTTTTTCCACCCTCAATGTGAAATTGCAACGTATGAAAATTGAAAGTGAAAAACAATCAGAAACATTTTAGGGAAAAATAATAAAGTTACAATAACCTGGTTGCATAAATGAGCCCACCCTTTTATAATTGGGGATGTGGTTGTGTTCAGAATGAATCAATCAATCTCATGTTCAAAAGTAATTATCACACAGCTGTCATCGATTAATATTATTCTGATTAACCCCAAATAAAGACCAGCTTTTTCTGTAGGATTTTCTTCACATCATCTGATTGCTGAAGCCATGGTCTGCAAAGAGCTTACAAAGCATGCATGATATCTCACTTGTTGAAAGGTATCGTTCAGGAGAGGGGTATAAAAGAATTTCCAAAACATTAGGTTTACCATAGAACACCATAAAGCATCATGCTTTAGGGCTGCTTTTCTTCGGCCAGAACTATTGGTTTTATCAAGGTGGAGGGAATCATGAATAGCTACAAATACCAGCCGATTTTAGTGCAAAACATTCAGGTGTCTGCCAGCAACTTGAAAATTAAAAGGAATTTCACCTTTCAGCACAACAATGACCAAAAGCATACATTAAAATCAAGAAAAGAATGGCTTAAGCAAAAGAAGCTCAAAGTTTTTGAATGACCTAGCCAGAACCCAGACCTGAATCCAACTAAAAATCTGTGGGGTGACCTGAAGCGAGCTGTGCGCAGGAGATGCCCTTACAATCTGACGGGTCTAGAATGTTTTTGCAAGAAAGAGTGGGTAAATATTGCAAGTCAAGATGTGCCATGCTGACAGACTCTTACCCAAAAAGACTAAGTGGTGTAATAAAATCAAAAGGTGCTTCAACAAAGTATTAGCTCAGGGATGTGCACAATTATGCAACCAGGTTATTTATTTTGATTTTTTTATTTTTCCAATTTTTCCCTAAAATGTTTCTGATAATTTTTCACTTCGAGATGATACCAACCCTTGTGTGTAATCAGGTATGAGTGCAAATAAGACATGGAGGTAATGAAATGAATGAAATTCATCTATTTGTTTTGTAAAAGTTGGTGTCAATTGATAGTTGTAATCAATTTTATTTTTGGCCAAAACAGCCCAGACATATCCTGTGTAACAAACTGAAATAGCATAAGCACCAAAAGTAAATTTGTCGTTCTCCCAGTTCATCAGAGAAAAATAAGCCAAGCACATAAAGTTTAATGTTGGAAGAAGAAAAAACAAACAAACAAATTTATGTAGTATGGTTGCACTTAAGGAAAAAAAAAAAATTTAAGACAGGTTATTGTGACCTGGAGAGAACACAAAGGCTAATAATACCTACAGTATTTCAGTGTATATCTGGAGATCGTAGGAGTCAGTTCTAAATAGAATCGATTCCTGATTAATCTGAATAAATATGTTTGAATATTTGTGAAACCATAAATATTACTGTATTCCCAACGTCTTTCTTTGTGTTGGTGATTTCTCAAAACATCTACAAAGAAGTGACCATTTAAATATCGACGATATCTGAATCGACTCAGAACCTGAATCGGCTCTGCAACTCAATCGGCTCCTTTGATTCAGGTTTGTACTGGTTTCCCATCATGCCTTGTCATCCTCAAATATCTATTTCGTCACTCCGCCGCCATTTCAATCGTCTTGGAACGCAGCGAATAAAGCAGTTTAGTGCAACCGTGTTGCTTGATAAATATATCAGTAATTTTAACTATTAAACGCCGCTTTCCTGCTGTTACTTGTTTTTGACGTTACTTTGTATGTCAGGAAAAGAAGAATCGCCGAACATGTCTGATGCTTCCCCAGAGAAACCAGGCCAAGGGTAACGTTTACACCGCAAACTCCGAGTTTCTCTTTGTCCATTTTTGCTGTTGTTTTTATAATCGTCCGAACTAAAATGCACATTAATATTTAATCAGTTTTGTAATTTTACTGTTGTGTTAGCCCCTACATTAGTATTAAACTTCTGATTGATTAGCTAGAATAGCGTATTAGCTAGCTGGCTAGTTTGTTAACAAAGCCGAAGGCCGTGTGGGCCTACTTTGTTCCCAGATGTTAGCTAGCGGTTATTTGCATCCTATTCAAAACTAAACTAGCTAGCTAATAATGCGGGTTTGTAAATTTGTAATTTCAAGCTGTAGCCAGCTGTTTCAAAAACAGTCATGCCGATTTAACAATTACTTTTGCCTCTTTTTTTTTTTTTTTTTTTTTTTTTTTTTTTTTTTTTTTTTTAAACAGCCTGCAGGCAGCTGTGTCTTAGCTGGCTAACCGTAACTAGCAGTGGAGTCATGTTAGCTAGCAGCAGGGTAACGTTAAGCTTCTAAATGTTACATATAACGATTGCTTGTAATAAATGCGTAATGATGTTGCCTTATTAGCTTGGGTGTGCATTAGATCGCCAATTTGTCCTCATTTTCGTGCTGTTTTTTGCTCCGGGTTTGTTGGGCAGGCCTGAACCGCCTGTGGCAAAATGGCGCACATTTTCAAGCATGGAAATTCAGGTGTTTTGGGAAAAGCATGGATTTATTTAAACAAACAAACAAACAAACAAAAAAATGCTGAAATACAAACTACGGAGTTTAGCATTGTCTTTATACTCCTCAAATATTAGGCTCAGTATTCAAATATATTAAATCATATTATTGCTATTTATTGGAACAATAGAGCTTTTTTGTTAGGTTAAAGTTAGTATAATTAGGTTCAGGTTCATTCTATTGGTAGACTCAATAGTCTGTGTGTGTGTGTGTGTGTATATGAATGTTTAGCAGATACCAAGAGAGTGCTCCAAAGTAAAGCTTTATCTTAGATACTGCCTGAAGAGGAAGGTCTGTAGATCTTTATGGAAGAATATAACACTCGATGTTTTCTCTTCGATGCAATTAATGTCCTTTCATTTTGGAAAGACAGCCGGACATAGGAAGTCTAGGATGTTTGTAAATGCAGCTTGGAATCTCTGATAAAAGTGGATGGCCTATTTAGTGCTCTTTTTTTTTTGTCTCTTGAAGAAATGCAATGAATGGAAAGCCTGGCCATGAGTCCAGGAAGGAGAGATCGTCCAAAAGAGGAGGCGGTAGATACGAGCCCTACTCCAACCCCTCCAAAAGATATCGGGTTTTTGTGAGCAACATTCCCTATGATGTCAAATGGCAGGCGCTGAAGGACCTCATGAAAGAAAAAGGTAAGACTTGTTTTTATGGTAGTGAGGTTTTCTTGTTTGGAGGATTTGGTCCCACTTGGGACATCAGTGGGTTAAGTATACTTAGAATAGTGAGTATTGTAGGGTGATTAGCAAAACTCTGTCAGGTTGGTGCTGTTTGAAGGCTGCTGTGTAGCAGTTAATATAAAGTATTTGTGGTTGCAGTTGTGCATTGGCTTAAATTCCATTCTGTATATGGATGTAGTAATGTGCTCCTTTAAGACTGGAAATAATGGCACTCTAAGTGATGTAAAATGCCTGGAGAGCTTTCTCTGAGCTCTTTGAAGTTTCTCATTCTGTATTCGGGTTCACGTTTTAGAGGCGCTCATCGTGCACATTTATGTTTCGTGCCCTAAAACCTATACTATTCAGCCTGGCCCTTTGCTGGCTAGTATTTCCTCTTAGTGCCAGTCCTGAAAGATTATGGGACATACAATTCATGTCTTGATGAATTCCTCGCTCTCCTATTAAGTTGTTGTACAACACTTTTTTTACCAAGTTTAAATATTCTGAATAAAATCCTCAGAGCAAGATCTGAGGCTGACCTAAGGAGCATAGGCCCATAGAGTTAAGATTTTGTAGGTACTTATTTATTTCAAGGAAGCCCCCATGGCTTATGGTGTGCAAGCATGAGGAATATGTTTCGTGTCATTTGGAAATTGTTGCTTGTAGAATTAAATTGCATTCTCTTTTTTAGGTATGCCAGAGTGAATGTTGTCACAGCAGATCTTCACATTGTACCTTTGCCTGGAAGTGTCAGTTTTGTTGGGGTACAGGTCTACAGAGCAAAGCAGCTTCTTAAGCTCGTCTTTTCACATCTGAGAAATGGGCAGACCATTGACTGCATGGTTGATCTTGTTGGCATTACCATGTTTCGTTTAAAAAATAATGGAAATCTATGTGGCTGCCTTTTAGGTGTTAACAGTCCTTGAAGATTAACAGTGAGTTCAAAGGCCTCTACTGGCATTACTGTGATTTCCTTCTAGAGGAGCCGCTTTGGTCTCAATTTTGAGTTCTACACTAGGTAATCATAGACGGTGCCATTGTGGTTGAGTATGCAGTTGATACGATATTGAGAACTGGCTTGTTTGTCGAGACTAAACATGCTCGGTATAAATGTGTTGACTGGTTGTACAGGTAGCTCACTAATTGTGATCACACAACTTTCAAAACTTAGTTAGTTGTCTAGTGGAAAAAACCACCCAAAAGGCAATGCATTAAAAATTCATAAGGATGGATCGAGAGGTCGTAAATCTTCCGGTCATTCATGGTGGTGCGGTTTCTAGCAAGGACAGCTTAAGAAGTATTTTTAAGACGGCAGCTTGCTTCATGTAGACCTGTACCAGAATTGTGGTGCTGGGGAGAGGCTCTGGACTAGCAAGCCGAGCTCACTGTCACTGCCTGGTTGTGTGTCTACTCTAAACTCCCATTGTTTTCTCGGCTTCTCTCCCTTGGTGTGTGTCTTCTGGAATCTGATTTGTAGTGGGTGAGGTAACGTACGTGGAACACTTAATGGACGCGGAAGGCAAATCAAGGGTAAGTGCAAGAGACGAACCTCCATTTGTCCGCTTGAGTTTTCTTACTACATCTCCTTTCAATGTGGGTCATTCAGACTTGGGTTTGAGTGTTGAAAATGTCACCGTGGGTGAATTTTGGCTGAATGTGGATGCTGTGGTTCAGAGTGGAGCCACAGGGGGTGCTTTCTCCGCTCCATGGTAATTCTGGCTCGTGTGCGTTCAGTCCCACTGTGGGCAGCATTCTGAACTTTATTTATTTATTTATTTTAGTCTCACTGAACTGAAAGTAGTGAGTGGTGTTCAATAGATAATGATGGTTAGTATGGCTTCAGTGAGTCTTAACAGCGAAATAATAGCTACTCACTTCAAGTGCAGTTTAGGGAAGGAACATTTCTGTTCTGGTTGTCAATTGTTAAACTTTGTTTTAAGCTTCAGTGTTTGTTCATTTAGTGGAATGAAATCAAGGTCTGTAACTGCTGTAAAATTGTAAAAGAACACCACAAAGAACGATGTAAAATGAATTATAGCATTGAAACTTTTTTTTGTTGGGATTTTTTTTTGTATACAAGCAAGAATGTGTTTATGTATACAAGAATGTATTGTACTGCATTTCCATCACTGTTGTCTAATTGTTGCCTTGTGTCTGTTTTTTTTTGCTCCTTTTGCCCATACTGATGCTCCACATGATCCAAAGGGTTGCGCGTATGTATTCCTTTTTTTTTTTTTTTTTTTTTTTTTTTTTTTTTTAAATTAAAATTTACTTGGTCCTCTGCATTATTTGCTTATTTTGGAAAGTCTGATCATGCTCTTCTTGACCTGGCAGGGTGGTTGAGTTTAGAACTGAAGAACTGATGAAGAAGGCTGTGGATAAAGTCAATAAACACAACATGAATGGACGTCCTTTGAAAGTGAAAGAGGTCATTTTGGGAGTTTGGGGAATTTTCATGAAGGACACTTTACTGTAGAAATTCATTTATAGTGCCTCTTTGTTGATGTTGGCTAATAGTTGCTACTGGTGCTGGTTGCAGGACCCAGATGGAGTGATTGCCCAGCGTGAAGCCCACAGGGCTCAGGGTGGTGGTGGAGGACCTCCTGGTGGTATGGGTGGAGGAATGGGCGGTGGAATGGGTATGGGACCTGGACCTGGTGCTCCCCCAATGGTCAACATCCCCCCGAGTCTCATGAACAATCCAAATATTCCTAACGAGATCATCCATGGCCTTCAAGCTGGCAAGATCGGAAGTACAGTTTTTGTGGCAAATGTAAGTTGTAAATATGCCATTGGCACAGAAAGACTTTGATCAATATAGTAGTTCATCAAAGACGAGCCCACTTCAGATCAATTTCCATTATAAATATTTTATTTAACACCGGAGCTCATGCTGACGGCACTAATCGATAAGATTTGTAGTGTATACTAAATGGAGACTTTCTTTTGCAGCTTGATTATAAGGTAGGCTGGAAAAAGCTGAAGGAGGTGTTCAGCATGGCCGGGGTGGTCATCCGCACAGACATCCTAGAGGACAAAGACGGCAAGAGCAGGGGCATGGGGACGGTCACATTTGAAATGCCTATTGAAGCTGTGCAAGCAGTCTGTATCCGTTACAAGCGTAAAAGAGCCATAAAGCAGGAGTTGTATTACTTTATGACTGTGTTGAAATTGTCTTTTCTGATTGTCTGTTTTCCTTAACTTGCATTAGCCATGTTCAATGGCCAGCTCCTGTTCAATCGAACCATGCATGTTAAGCTGGTGAGTGATCATTTATACCGAGAAAGTTTGAGTTTTTGATGCATCAGAAATATGCTAAAGAGGGTCCCCCCCCCTCTCTCTCTCTCTCTCTCTCTCTCTGTCTCTCTGTGTGATGTCATTCTAGGATGAGAAATCTATGCCCAAGGGTGACTTTGCTCCCCCCGAGAGACCACCTGCACTACCCCGTGAGTAATACTATAATACTTAATCCCTCTTCTGCAACATAAAACATGACTTTATACTTGGGTACACACAGGAAACTTTAAAAAAAAAAGCCTGGAATGTGCAACTTTAAATCATTTGTTTTTTAAAAACATGTAGAGTAATAGATTGTTCTCTACGCCCTATTATCTCTAACCCTTATTAGAAAGTTGACCTCTATAAGTTTTGTGCAAATTGGAAACCCCTCTATGTCCTAAATAAATATCTAGCTAAGTGCTAGTAAACATTTTACTGCTTACTTGCATTTGTCACAAGTACACATGAATGGGAATGTCTGTGTCTACCATCTTTAATTTACGTCACAAAGATGGGTTCAGGCCAGTAGAGTTTTTGTAACATCTTTGATTGCTGTCAATGTGTAGTGCTACCCAAATTTAGTTTTCATATGACCATTAAAATGTACAGATGTGAATTTTGTGCTATGCAAATAAATTAAATCCTTTTCTCTGGTGATATGCAGGTGGTCTGAGTGGTATTGGTCTGGGCTTGGGGCCTGGTGGACAACCCATTGATGCTACACAGCTGAACCGTGGTGGAGGGATGAGCAACATGGGGCCTGGAGGTGAAGAAGCCTTGCTTTAGTGAATTTTTCTTTGCTTGTTTGGCATACTTTCTCACTGACACCTCACTCTTCATTAATTCATTTTTCTGTAGGAATGGATGGGATGGGATTTGGTGGCATGGGTAGAATGGGAGGTATGTTCACTCAGGACATCAGCCATACATCATTCCATAGACATATCCATTCAATCTATTTGAAAATGATGGACATTAAATTGCTGTACTTTTGCAGAATAGTTTACTGTCTCAGAGTGTAGTAACTTTGACAGTGAGAGCCAGTTCAATGCAAATTTAATACAAGTTTAAAAGATGACGTACAAGGTTGTTACTTCAGTACTGATAGAAAGCTTAATACTAAACAAAACTAGTATGTGCTATAAATAAATGTTGCTGGATGAACAGCGAACAAGATGAGTTTAAAGGTGCTCTTGTGTAGTTAAAGGCAAATGCATGGAGATGAGATTTTACCCAGGATTTAAATGTTTGGTTCATGCAGAACATGAGCCTTAGACATAAAAGCTTTTCTCTTCCAAATCTGTTTGTACTCAGACCAGATTTATAAAGAATATGTTGACCGATTAAGTTACTTACTGAGCAGTTGAGTAAGAAATGCATGCCCTATTAGTTCACTACTATCATTCCTTTAGTAGTTGGATGTTTTATTTTTAGCTCTTAGTACTTGTTTCTCCAATTGTTGTATAGAAAATTCCAATGATTTCTTTATTCCTAAGGAATGGATAATTTTGGAGGTGGAATAAACAACATGGATCGTTTTGGGCCATCTGGAATGGGGAGGATGAATGGTGAGTTGCAGAATTGTGTAGTAAAACGTGTTGATAAATATTTCCATACCGCTCCCGCTAACTGAACTGTCCTTTTGCAGACATGGATCGTGGCATTGGGGCCGCCTTTGACAGGGAATTTGGTGGCCGCAATGAGATGGGCATGTCCCGCAATAATTTTGGAGACTCTTTTGACAGAGGAATGGGTCAGTTAACCATGAGTTTACTTTACATTATTGTTCAGTCGTAACTGAAAATTGGTCTGTGGTCTCGTCACATGTACACAAAAAACAAACTTTACATAAATTCACAACACAAAATAATGATCTATAAGAAAATGTGCAAGTTTGTAATTCCTTATAGTTGCCTTCAAATTTTCTGAAGTACATACTGTGTGGAATGTTCCCTCTGTTTCGTAGGTAATTCTATGGGAATGGATCGCATGAGTTCTGGCATGGACCGACTTGGTGCCAACATGGATCGCATGGGCAGCCTAGACAGAATGGGGATGGATCGCATGGACCGTGTGTCTGACCTGGACAGGATGGGTTCTGGCTTTGATCGTATGGGTTCAGGCATGGATCGACTGGGGCCCAGCATGGACAGGCTGGGATCTGGCCTGGAACGTATGAGCTCTGGCATGGACCGCCTGGGTCCTTCCAGTTTTGACCGCCTAGGTCCATCCAGCCTGGAGCGCATGAGTGCAGGCATGGATTTTGCCTCACCAATGGGCATGGACAGAATGAATGTTGCTCTGGAACGCATGGGGTCCAACTATGAGCGTGTGTCCTCGGGTGGGTTGGACCGCTTCCCAGCCCCAGGAATGGATCGCATGGGTTCCAGCATTGATCGCATGGACCGCATGGGCTCTGCTGGTGTGGGAGGGCAGTTTGATCGAGGTGCAGATATGGACCGTGGTAACTTTGGCAGCTTTGGTTCAGCGGGGCAAGGAGGGCCAGGAGCTGGAGCCAATGCCAGAAAGGGCTGCCAGATCTTTGTCAGAAATGTAGGTCCTTAAAAGCCAGCTCTAAAACTAATTATATAAATTTTTTTATGAAAAATACAAGCAAGCTTCTCCCTCTGAAATGTGTTCATGTTCTGCAGCTGCCGTTTGATTTTACCTGGAAGATGCTGAAGGATGCCTTCAATTCATGTGGTGAGACATCATCTTAAGTATTTACAAATATTCAGTGAATGTGTTGTCTATTGACCTGAGCTGCTTAGAAGTAGCTAAAACCTTCATCACATTGCGTTCACATACAATTGAGATCCACTTTAAAAACGTTCTTTTTAAGCTGGTCTTTAAACGGGATTTATATACAGTTAACATGATCCCAAGTGACTTCCTGTTCACTGCATATAATCACTACCAGTGTTGAGTGTAACGCGTTACAAGGTAACATTTCTTTTCCCTTTAAAGGTAATGTATTATTTTTCAGTAATTTAATTAATGTTTTAAATAAAATGCAATACTGTCATTACACATAGGATCTCTAATATTAAACAATAAATAAACATAATTATTTAAGACTACTGAAACTGCTGTTGCAATCATACCTAAACAGGCGAAGCTCAGTTTTAATTAGAGTGTGCAGAAAGTGACGGAAGACGAGCTTAAAAAACTGATTGCAGAGCATATAGTGGAAGAGATGCTACCGCTGTGCACGGTTGAATCGCCATCTTTTAGGAGCATACTGAACAAGATACCAGTGTATGGCAATTTAATTTTTTAAGTAATTAGTTTGATTATTTTTTAGACAGAGTAAATACTAGTTACTTTTCAAAACTGTAATCGGATTACTTTAGTAATTAGTAATTAATTACTTTTTTGGAGTCCCTAACCCAGCACTGATCACTACGTAGGTTATAACCTATTGGCATATTTGCTACAAGGCATATGCCCAGTGCCCTAACTGATATGTGATAAGTGCTATTAATGCATTTGTTCAGAGCCCTTTTGCTACAAGTGACAATTTATTTAGCGAAAGTTTGGGAAACACAACTAAAAATAGTGTTCCTTAAACATTCAAATGTATTCAAAATTTTTTTTTTTTTTTTTTTTTTTTTTTTGGCCATTGTGTTAAAGTAGTATTTTATCAGGGACAATGATGATAGTTTTACTATTGTCTTTTTCTACACTAGGTATTGTGCAGTATGCTGATATCAAGATGGAGAATGGCAAGTCCAAGGGTTGTGGTGTGGTTCGCTTCGACAGTCCTGAAACAGCGGAGCGTGCTTGCCGCACCATGAACGGCTATCGACTGAATGGCAGAGAGATTGACGTGAGGATTGACAGAAACGCGTAACCCACCAGCGATCCTGTCCACTTTCTCCACTTCTATACGGAGCTTTCCATGTTTTTGTTCATTACATTTCTACTAGTGCAAAACTGGTGCCGTTTTAGTTTTTGCTTGCTTATAAGTTTTTAGAGAACAAATTTTATTTTTTCTTACCCTCCCCTCTTTTTATCCTTATACTACCCAGAAATAACCTTTGGTAAAGGTTTGACAATAAATGATGTCAGATGTTGAGACGTTGCTGTTTGGGTGTTTTTGTATGACACATTGTATACTTCTGTAACAGCAGAAGTAATGAAGCTGCTGATCTTTTAAAAGTGAAAGACTTGCAGCAGTAATACCTTTGAACATTTACTTTACAAATTTTGAGTTTACTATGTATGCAACTGTGAATCTTTGAACCCTAGAACTTGTGGCATGTATGTTTAGACTTTCCAACAAGTCCAAGTGGCTTAAGGTGTTTGCAATAAATACTGCAGATGTATCAAACACAATTTTTTATTTATTTATTTTTTAATTAATACAATAGCTACATTTTAGTAACACAAATGTATATGTAGGCTATTTATACTGATTACATTCTCTAAGAAAAATGGAGGAGTACTCATGATCCATATTAAGTTGTTAGGTTTATTCAGGATGTTTGCTCAGGGTGGTGACAAACATAATAAATGGACTGAAATTAAAATATAAATTCTGAATTAATATTCTTTGAAGTTATAATCTTGTGTGGCTGAGTTAATTCAATTTTATTTATATAGTGCTTTTAACAGTAGATTTTTACAAAATGGCTTTGCAGAAATTTGGATAGAGGTTTAAATTTAGATCCTTAATGCGCAAACTAGAGGCAAAAGTCACATGATGAAACCATGAGAGAAACTAGACTCGAAAGGGAAACCGATTCTCTGGACTAATTGCTGAAATGCTGATGAGTTCTGTTTATGTGGAGAACTTGGGAGTCCTGATGAGGGAATGAACTTTTGGCTTCATCTGACTTCCTCTTATGACGTCCACCCACATACAGTATAGTATAGGGACAGCATATATGGAGTTAATTTTGTGACCAAAGTTTCAAATACAATAAAATCCAAAAGCAAGATGTTTTTTTTAATAATCTATATATTTATGCAAAAATGAGAATCAAATCAGAATAAAATTTTTCAAAAAGGTTACTACTTATTTACACACTCATGTTGCTTTAAGGGCAGGTGTGGCTCACTGCTCGTGTGTCTGTGCCACTCCTCACTGACTCTATTAGACTGACACTGAGCGGATAATAAACATCATCTCCAGTTAGCCTGCACGGAGCTCTGTATTGGGTAGGTTCATTTTTAACAAAATATTTTCTGTTTTTATTTCTGATTTTTGGTTTTAATTGATAGGTTGTGACGATAGCCTTTATAAATTAATCAAGACAGCTTTCTATCAAATGCAGCATATTTAACTAAGACAAGTGTAAAATACATGTTTAAAATGGATTTGTTTGTGATCATAAATGAGAAGTATGTTTATTTGAGGAAAAGGATATTTTTCCTTTATATACCATTCGGCCATCTGAGTTCTTAATAACGGTTTCGTTTTGGTGAAATGAAAGTTGTTAGGTTTCGAGTCGGTAGCAGACTGGGGTTTCACACACACAATGCTGGCCTATACATGGAAATGGAAATACAACTCAAATCACAATATTAAATGGAAATGAGTATAGTTTTAAGATGCAGTATAGTTTTAAGACTAAATAAAAAAAAAAAAAAGACTAGAAACGTCATTGGGTAGGTACTGCTGGGAATCGTAAAACTTTCATGTGACAGAAAAATGTGTTGTCTAAGGTTCAAACCTTTGTAATGTTACATATTAGATAGGCTTGATGAAAATTAAGGGATATAGAAAAGATTATTTTTATGCAAAGAAACGATATACATTCAGAAATGGATCACCAGAGTTTCGTTTTCCGGGGAGACGAAAGCTGGCCAGTGTTTCATATTAAAAACAATTTTTTTTTTTTTTTTTTTTTTAAGATAAAAGTAAATAAAAGACTATTAACATATACCTACACTGTCATCAGTAGCTGTATTTTTTACATATAATATATAATATAAAATATATATTACTGTATATGATAATACAATATGATTCCTTTATAAATTTTCGTTGGGAAGTCAGTCAGAAGTCTTTAAGCATAGTACAATGCATGTGCAAATACTAAATAATAAGTATGCTAAATAAGTATGCATGTTTAAAAAACGTTCTACACAAAATAACTATGGGTACTCAAAAAATGATACGCATACTTATTTTTTAAGTATGCATATTCAAAAAGCAAGTATGCATACTAAACATTTAAGTATGCATACTCAAAAAGCAAGTATGCATACTAAACATTTAAGTGTATGTCAAAATTTAAGTAGGCATACTTAAAAATAAGTTTGCATGAAAGTATCCAAAATAAATACATGATCTATGTCTGTAAGTCTCAGGGGTTAAAGCTCTACTTCCTTCATGGCTGCCAAGAACGTGGGGAACAGTACTGTTCACTGCATGTTTTATTAAATGCGCATCTTAACATTGAACATGGAAATGTGATTGATTAAAACAAGTCTCACAAGTCAGACCATTAACTAAAGCATTAAGTGGCACGTTTGGTGGGAGAAAACTGGAGAACCTGTAGGAAACCCACATAGGCTCAGGAGGCACTATGAAACTCATGACCAAAGTTCAGCATTGAGCCAACAACCCTTGAAACATGAAGCAGTAACACTACCCATTATGCCAACTCACCACTGCAGCAGGACTTATCTAAAATTTAAGAAACCCACTTACCCACTGGATTAATTAATTAAGCAACGCATACCTGATCTACTAATATGGTAAATGGTAAATGGTCTGCCTTTTAACCTTTGTGGTTCACAAAGCACTTTACACTGTGTCTCATTCACCCATTCACGCACGCGCACACACACACACCAATGGCAGCAGAACTGCCATGCAAGACACTTGCCTGCCATCGGGGTTCAGTGTCTTGCCCGAGGACACTTCGGCATGTGGAGTCATGTGGGCCGGGAATCGAACAACCTGCTCTACCACCTGAGTCACAGCCGCCGCCATTACTAATACAGTGGACACCAGCCCTGTTCCTGGAGATTTACCATCCTGAAGACTTTAGCTCCAACCATAATCGTGCCCACCTGACCATCATATCATTGCCTTAAAAAGTTCTTGATCAACTAAAACAGGTGTGTTAGATCTTGGTTGGAGATGAAAGGTGGAGATGAAGGTAGATCTCAAGGAAGAGGGTTGGTGACAACTGGTTTAGAAGAACTATCAAACTGCTGCACACTACTGCAGAGACTTACATTTACATTTGCTCATTTGACTGATGCTCTTATCCAAAGCGACTTAGAATTGAAACAAGACTTACAGCTAAGTCAGGACCACACACCAGCTATTAGTGGAGACGAGAAGAGTGTGATATAGCCAATTCAGGGAACTTGCTATAAAAGTAACTACCGTGGATATAAAAAGTCTACACAGCCCTGTAAAAATGCAGTAAGACAGTGGATCCAAAGCACAGGAGTAAGTCCTAGTCCTAGTAGTAAGTGAAAGACTGATCTCCAGTTATCGGAAGAGTTTGGTTGCAGTTATTGCTGTTAAAGCTGGCAGAAACAGATTTTAAGTTTAAGGGGGCAGTTAGTTTTTCACATGGGTGATAGGTGTTGGATAACTTTTTTTTTTTTCTTCAATAAAAATGATAAATAAATAAAAAACTATTGTGTGTTTACTCAGGTTACCTTTGTTTTATGTTGTATTTCATTTGAAGATCTAAAACTGTTTAGCATGTGATATACACAAAAACAGAAGAAATCAGGATGGGGGCAAATACTTTTTCACAGCAGTGTAAATATTTGGACTATATGAGTTGCACAGATTGGGACCTCTGGTGTTCAAACAGTGCAGCTGCATTAGATGCATAATTACTAGAATGCTGATATCACACATTTCCATGATGCACGCTGAGACATTTTTGCATCACATTTTTCTTTTTTTCCCCCTAAAATATTTCAGTTTGTTTTTTACTTGAATTTTGTTGGTTGCTATATAACATGAAAGGTGGAAATGATCTGACATGATTTCTCTTGGCTTCATTTTTTTTTTACATTACAAAAACCTGCGATTTTAACAGGGGAGTGTAGAATTTTTATATCCACTATATATATATATAAGAACCAATCGTGTTTTTATGGTTCTTGTGGTTTAATTGTAATTTTGTTTCTCAATTTACAAGAATTTTACAACTGGCAATGGCACTATGACTTATCAATTGTGTAAAGAAACGGTTAACTCTCCCTGGATTGAAATATAACGCTCTTTTGAAATATTGCAAGTTTCAGTTTTCATTTTCCATGGTTCCATGAGTATCCCAAAATATCAGAAAATGTGATTCAACATCGAAAAATGATTTGAACATGGTAGCATTGCTGCCTCACAGCTCCAGGGTCCTCGGTTCAATCCTGAGCTCGGGTTAAATGTTTCACATGTTCTACCTGTGTCTGTGTGGGTTTCCTCTGGGTTCTCGTTCTTTCCACGTCCCAAAATTATGCCAGTAGGTGGATTGGCTAAGATAAATAAATCCCCTACGTGCATTCCACCTCCCGCCCAGTGTTCCCGGGATAGGCTCCAGATGTGGTCACTGAATGTGAGTGAGTGAGAGATGGTAAATGTGACAAATTTACAATGTTTAAAAGTCGTATTCTAAAAAAGAATCCACTTTCTTCATAATACACTATATATTGCCAAAGGTTTGTGGATACCTGAACACCACACCCATATGTGGTTCCTCCCCAAACTGTTGCCACAAAGTTGGAAGCACACAATTGTATAGAATATCTTCTAAGATTTTGAATCACTGGAACTAAAGGGCCCAAACCTGTTCCAGCATGACAGTGCCCCTGTGCACAAAGCGAGGTCCAAGAAGACATGGTTTGTGATGGTTGGCATGGAAGAACTCGAGTGGCTGGAGCCATGACCTCAACCCCACTGAACACCTTTGGGATGAACTGGAGTGCGCATATGGTTGAGGGGGACTAAATCTAGAACGGGAGGTTCAAAAAGCACATATGGTTGTGACTGGTCAGTTGTCCACATACATTTGGCCATATAGCGTATATTATTGGCTGATACTAGCAACCATAAGCTTTTACACACCACTGGGGTAAGACCAAATAATGGCCTAGTTTTGCTGACTTTACTCTGCTGTAGAATGATCATGCATTCACTCTCTTATTTTCAAGGCTTTCTCAGAATTTTACATGGAAGCACTTGGCTGGGAGTCTCCTTCTTTTACCTTAACTGAAGGCCAAAAAAACCAGATATGCTCCTTGCTGGGGAATGTTGAACTGCACCTCCTCTACAAAGCCAGTGTTCATGGATACACAGCTTCAGCTTTCCACCAGAGATGTGATCAGCAGGGACCGACACTGATTGTGGCCTATTTCAACTCAGGCGACATCTATGGGGGCTACACCAGTGAAAATTACACTCAAACATCACAATATATTAATGATGAACAGGCATTTCTGTTCAGACTCCAAGGCACGACCCCTGTCCAGTTTAAGATTACAACACCTAATGGCAACAAAGCTCGTTATGATGACTATAATGCAGGTCCTTGCTTTGGGGAAGAAGTGTATTTCCTATACAAGAACAGTGCACAAGTGTACTGTAATTCAGGAAATGTCTACAGGTTTACTGAAAATAATCATTCAGTAAATAATTCTTCTCTAACCAGCAACAGACATTATAAACACAGTCAAGTCAACAGGTTGAATCATCATCTGAGTGAATGTGAGATCTTCAAGGTAACAGATGGTAAGTCTTATCTGCTAAACAATTCTGTAGGGCAAATTGCTTCAGCTTTTGGTTTTCAAAGAGGACAGTAAGTGCACTGCACATGTTGAGGCATAGCATTTTTCATGGACCATGTAAACATCTCTTTTAAGAATAGATGTTGATTTCCATCTGCAGTCCTCAAATCAGTCGTTTTTTTTTTTGTATTGATATGTGAACCTAAATATTAATGCTGGTAATATTAATAGATATGATAGTTATAAGAAATTATGATTATTTAGTTCTGAATATTTGAAGTGTAAAAACAAGGTTGCAGTACAGAATGCTATATACTGAAATTATGTAATGTTTTTTCTTCTTTAGTGCCCAAAATTACACCCAAAGTGTCAGATTCTGAGCAGAAACCATGGAGGAAAGTCCTCTGGACAGCTGAGTATGTTTTAGACTTCACTGATCATGTTTCTCAGTGTATGGATTGTTTCAGCTCTTGAACCAAGTTTTTTTTTTTTTTTTTTGCAGAAGAAAAGCAGAGCTCATGGAATCGATTAAGACTTACAAACCCCTGATTAGCAGTGTGAACAGGATCCGGGTTCTGCTGATTGGTCCTATCGGTGCTGGGAAGTCCAGTTTCTTCAACTCTATCAACTCTGTGTTTAGGGGCCATGTGACCAGCCAAGCCATTTCAGGATGTTCAGGCACCAGTGTCACTACCCAGGTATGAACTCTCATGATCAGGTTTACTTTCTACCATTACTTCAGTCATCAATAAAAATAACTCTGGCTTCAAATGATTTTAACAATTGAAGCCTTAGGAGTCTTTTTGTGGAGTAGAGATTCTTAATGTATTAAAACATTAGTGAATGACCTTTTCTCTGTGATCTCTCTTGGTTGATAGTTCCGCACCTATACAGTGAAGGTTGGCCGTGAGGGAAATGCTTTGCCGTTGATTTTATGTGACACTATGGGATTGGAGGAGTGCTCAGGGGCTGGACTGAACATCGACGACATCAGCAGCATCCTAAAAGGTTACATCCCAGACCGGTATAAAGTGAGTACAGAACCATGAGTCTTTGTGTTTACAGTTAACTATCAGATATTAAAGATCCTACGAACAAAAAAATCTAACATTACCAGCAGTTAGCATTACTACAACTGCTTGTTTCAATGGCCAGTCAACCTTCATTCTTTCCTTATCATGTTCACATTTTTTCCTATTAATTTATTGCTATAACTTTATATATAAATCTTTATAATAGTGTATATTACAATCTCCACTTATTGCCATAGCCAAATGCACTTTACTTGTCTGACTGCAATTCTGTTAAACTCTTGGTCCAGTTCAATCCAGCAGCACAGTTTCAGCCAGATGAACGAGTGGATTTGAAGCCTGTCACTCTGCAAGACAAAGTCCACTGTGTTGCCTATGTCCTGGACACTGGTAAAGTGTCCCTCCTGCCCAGTAAAGTGGAGGAAAAACTCTCAGCCATTCGCCAGAGGGTCAACTCACTGGGTATGTTATTTTTATCACATCTTCAGCCTACAAAACATGAAAAATCTATATGTAAACCATTGGTGATTAGTGTCTGTTTTTAGGAATTCCTCAAATTGTTCTGCTCACTAAAGTAGATGAAGCTTGTTCTGACGTGGGAAAAGATTTACAGAACATTTACTTCAGTGCCTACATGAAGACTAAGGTAAGGAGGTTATGAGGAGGCTGTTTTAGCTGTTACTGGTCTGTAGTGCCAGATGTTCGTCCTTGTCTTTCTGCATAGCAATTAACTTGGGTTAAACATGTGTTGTAGGCTGATTTGTGGTTCCAAATTGTCCACAGTGTGTGAATGTGTGTGTGATTATGCCCTGCTATGGGTTGGCACCCTGTCCAGGGTGTCCCCCCGCCTCATGCCCTGAGTCCCCTGGGATATACTCCAGGCTCCCTGCGACCCTGTGTAGGATATGCGGTACAGAAAATGGATGGATGGACAATAATAAAAATAATAATAATAATAATAAATAAATAAATAAATAAACAACAACACGATTCTCAATATCAAAACGATACTTTGGCAAAAGTCCTTCCATTATCTGAACATAAAATGTTTATTGGATTGAACACAATTTTTTTTTTTAAATGAAACCTTGCTAAATAAAGTAAAATTACATCATCATAAACGAACTACTTCAAACATGGTCTCTTTCCTGTTCTGAAATACATGCTAGAGAGCTTATTTGCAATGGAACACATGAGCATCATGGGAGGCAAAAACAGTTAAATTCTCAACAGAACATTTCACTAATTGCTTACGAAAGCTCCCCAGTGTAGCCTTTTACTTTGCTAACCTGTCGACTTTTCAGCACTTTGTAGAGGTCAGGGTGTCAGCCAGATGATTAGCCAAGTGTTGCTTATTTTGCAGTGGAGGGATTTATAACACCTTTTGCATACTGGTTTTGTCCTGGTTTTGCTGCAAAACATCAGCAGCGTAGGCAGAATATGACAACACTTCACTCTTGAGCCCGTTTTTTTCCACAAGTTGCGGACGTGAGAGAACATCTTTTGTTTTTGGAGTAGCCATGCTAGATAGGTTACTGCCTTCCTGGCTTGCTTGTGTTGCCCATCCGAGTCAGCTTAACACACACAATTTGATTCACTTATTCAGAATACAGATTCAGTTCCTCAGGCTATATACAGTACTGAAAGCATTGAATGTTACACAATCGAATCGTTTGCCATGTGGTAGTATTGAAAAAGCATTGAACTTTTGATGCCCGTGCAACTCTAACTGCATTTCCCCTGAATATCAAATACGGTAAACAGAAATATTGTAACCCTTCCGATCAAACCAAAAAACACAAAACATACAGTTCTGTCATCTGTCCTTTACTGTAAATTGTACTTTGACTAGACAATGTGTGTTCAGTCTATGTACTTTTAGCTTCTCAATGACAATCTACTTGGTTCACGCTCACTGAACCCACGGCTGAGTCCATAAAACGCTTACTGAGAACCTATAATGAATTGCATCACTGAAATGGGCTAGAAAATATTAGCCCATATATTAGCCAATTTCAGAGCATTTGAGTGAGGAGTGGGATTTAATCCTAGCAGTAAATCTCAAGCATGAAGAGCGACAGTTTCACTGCCATAAATTGATCAACCACACCCCATTTCTCTAGTACAAACCAATAGAGTGCTGCAGGGATGATGTATTTTTGAAGGCCAACCCGGAAGTCAGCATCACGCCGGTTCCCTTGACAAAAATCCAATAGGATTTTTCCATTGGTTTTTAGATTATTGCAGAAAATAAGCTCTATGACCAACAAAAGTTTATGATTCTAACATGTTCTGTTCATCAAGATAATCTTCACAAATTAACACAAGTTTTTGAAGCCTAAATACAATCACCAGAATAAACTAACTACATGACTTCAGCGCATGACTTCAGCATCACCACCACCGAGCTTCTGACAACTCTCAAATCTTTATTTAAAAAACACTACAATTGGAAAATACTACAGAGTGATAAATCTACAAGTTGGAAAGTTTGAGTTGGAATAGTTTACAAGAGCGCGAGTATAAACACAACGAGGCTGTAGTAGATGAGTTTTCCTGTTTGCCGTGATGACGTTTAATGTCCCCAACAGCCTCTGTAGTCCCATTTAGCCACTTGTTAGCAACCGTCTTTTTCAAGACATGTAAAAGCATTTAAAAATCACGTGTTGTATTTTATGTCGTAGAATAAAACATGAAAATATCTTGAGCTCGTGTTAACTTAAAAACCCATTAAAAAAACCCACTGACTTCGGGTCGATGGAACTGGAAGCGCTAAAATGCTAAATCATTTCCAGGTTTTAGGACTCATTCCTGCACTCGAAGAAGGCTATACACAGAGTACAATCACACCAGTGCTTAATTCTTATGTTAACATCAACAACAAAAATAATAAAAAACAATATAACAATAGATGCTAGTCAAAAGGTAAACTACTCATGTTTATTAAAACTATACAGGACATTAAAACTAAGTGAGGCATATTGAGTCAGGGGACAAAAATGAGGGCTGAGAGATGCCCTGATAATCCTGTAATAATAGATCACACTCAGAGTTGTGTTAGGGGTGTAAAGTTCAAATTGACGGGCAAGTTGATATGAATGATAGTCAGATTTGTCCTCATTGAAGAATTTGTATTGTTGCCAGGTTGTTAAGTTTTTTTTTTTTTTTTTTAGCTAGTGACAGCTAGGAGGTCTTTGTGTACTCTTGTACTTCAAATTCAGTTATATGAGAGTCATGCACAGTAATAATCAGGCAGTAAAAACACACACATCGCAAGTGACCAGAGGTAATAATTTCATTTTCTATGCCGCTTTTAATTTAGATAGCTAGATACAGTTAGAGGGCGAGTTAGTGTCTAGTGTTGGTGTTACAGATATGAACTGTGCACAATAGTTTTTATTTTCACAATGCTTCTGTAATGCTGAGAAAACATAACCAAATTTCCATAAAAGTTTTTTTTTCTAAAATGCAATAAAAAAAAGTCTCTTGAAACATTAATTAACTGACAAAAGTACAAAGTACAGAGTGCATGTGCTTGACTGGCCTGCCAGCAGCTGAGGTCTTGTATCAAGCAAGAATGGGCAAAAAATCCACTTGCAAAACTGCAACAATTAGTATCCTCAGTTCCCAAATGATTAAAAAGTGTAATTAAAAGGAAGGGTGATGTAACACAGTGGTAAACATGCCTCTGTCCCAACTTTTATTGAGTGTGTTGAAGGCATCAAATTCCAAATTTGTATATTTATTATATTGTATATTATATTGTTATATATTATATTGTTATATTGTATAAATATATTTAAAAAATTAAGTTGGTCAGTGAAAACATTTAATATCTTTTATTTGTACTTTTGTCAGTTAATTAAAGTTTCAACAGATTTTTGTTTTTATTGCATTTTAGAAAAAATCCCATCTTTTATGGAAATGGGGTTAGTACATACCACTGTACTAAATAGTATGCCAGTAAATCAGTGGAGTGTCGGGCATACTGGATAGATCACGCTGGAAAACAGTACAGCACCGCCCACATCACTAAATTCTTCCACAAGTTCTTCCTCAAATAGCTTGCAGTAGTATGTTTCTACCAGAGACCTCAAAAGTCAGAAATATTACACGCTATAGCTTGAAATATAAATTAGAGGGACAGAATGTATCAAATGTAATGATCGCTAACATTATCCAAAGCTCATTTCAGTAATCATATAGTACAACTATCTAAGGAGCTTCTTCTTTGGTTAATCAGTAACATTATTGTTTGTTTTTCTGTGACACTACAGTTCGAGGAGACAAGAAATCGCTTAGGCGTGCCCATGTCTAATATAGTACCAGTGAAGAACTACAGTCACGAGCTGGACTTGGACCTGAACTGTGACATCCTGCTCCTAACTGCAGTGCAACAGATGCTACGCTTTGCAGACAACTATTTTGATGACATCAATCCTGCGTAGGACATCATCTTCTAAAGCAGCAGATGGATTCATTTAGATGCTTTCTAAGAGATGCTCAGATATTTTGTGCACTTAGCTAAAGTCAATAAAGAAAGTTCATTCAGTAGTCCTATGTTTAACATTATAGTTAATTATAGTATAGAGCCTAAAGGTAGGGATAGAGTTGAGTTCAGGTTACAGAAAGTTTAAAATCTATGTATGAGAAAATCTACTTATGTAAAAGTTAATCATAGCATGCACAACCCATTGACAGTTCAGGTTACTTAGTGAATTATAGCTAACATTAATAAAGGAATAATTCAGTAGTCCTAAGCATAATGTTATGGTTAGAGCCTAAAGCTTGGGATTAGGGTTAGGTTGAAGGTAGAGAGAGGCTAAAAATGATGTAAAACTATGTTCAACATTTAGTTTGCATAAGCCATTTACAGGATTAAATAAAACATAATTCTGATGAGAGACTGCTTTTGTATTGTCTCATAACATTCTTGACTGTAAATGCATTTTTTGTAAAATGCTTGAAGGCTTGTGCCTTCAGTTACCATCACTTAAAAACACTCTCCAAGTGACTGAAGCTCAGCTCATAGTTTGAAGATTCCTGCATTTACCAAGGCTATTTTATTTATTTATTTATTTATTTTTACATTTTTGTTCTACCACCATATACCCTAGAACTGTTTTTTTCCCCAAATCGCTGGTTGGTACAGTCACGGGTTCAAATTTTTGTACCATTAGTATGTATCCTCTACCTAGAAAAGTTCAGGTAATATACCTTTAAAGCTACTCTAAAAATGAATGACAGTCTATCTATGTACCCTAAATCATTGTAAGGCCATACTAGATCCAAACACAAGATTAAAGGGACAACCTAAACACTTCAGCAACAAGGAAAGGTACAGTATAGTGTATAGATTCTTCATTTCTATGTGCTTTCACATTTGTTCAATCTCCTAGCACTACTACCTGATTACCTTTATGTAACACAGAGGTGTATGTATGTGCTTAGGGTATAGATTTTGTTGTTGGTAATAATGATGTAAATCTAAAGAAAAATCCATACCTCCAGAGTATGTATTCAGTGGAGAATTAATATGGGTCAAAAATGATTAACATGTCTTGTATTACTGCATTTACTATGTTACATTCACCAGAAACAGGTATGAAACTGTTCTATTGAGTACAATCTGTATCAAAAGGCTCATAATTACATGGGGATGAGCACAACATGCTTGATTTAAAATGTTCAGGATGCATTCCTGCCTTGTGGCCAGTGTTCCTGTGATGGACTTCGATTCTACCATGACCCTCCTGGCCAGAATAATGCCCTTGTTGAAGATAAAAGTAACTAAAATTATCATCTGAGTCACCTTATATGTACCACACTATGTACTTCATACCTCAAACGTTTCTTGGCACATACTACACGATGAAATTGCATGAATTTCATTTTTAGCCAAATAGTTCCATAAAAAAGGGGTTGCAAAATGCATATTAAAAAAATAGAGAATAGAATCAAATTCAAACTTGAACAGAACAAGAATCATGGTTTATTTGTCACATAGTTGTACTGGGACAGGGTGGTGTACCTGTAAATCCCATTATAACCCCCGATCCCCCAACCCCCCCAAGTCTCGCACTGACAAATCTTAAGTGCTCAGAAGGAATGTCTCCTGTGCCTTATAAACTGTTAAATCAACCAATGCAAGGAGTATATTGCACTTGATATTGGTTAATATTAAACTAATGCTTGGCAACACACAATTTCAGAAATTACAAAATAGGAGATAAGTATACAGGTTTCGACCACAGTAAAAATGAACAATAAAAGTGTATTCACAATAAAGACATCTTGTTAGTGTGTTAAGATCCATGCGGTTTACGAAATTCTAGGGGTCACAAATTACGACCTTTTAGGAAGCCGAGTGAGTGAAGAAACCTTGGTATAGAGACACCGACATTGAAGGTTGTTCTGTTTGTTCTACAGTTTAACTGCACTAACGAATGCACAGTGTTCTCAGCAAGACCTCCACAATATCACAGAACATGTTTTTCTAATGAATAAGCCTGACAAAAATGGACAGAGTTCTGTGTGGAAACGTCTACGATGAATTCTTGGCACATTTAGGATGTGTGGCTCCTGCTATAGGGACCCACAGTTTTCAAAAGAGTGGGTGAATTTACGTTTAATTACACAGTGTGGACAAACCACTGCATTTACAGGAAGGAGTCTCCAGCTCACAAACCCCAGCGCATAGTGAGCGATACAGCTGTTTGCTCTCAGACGCTCGGTTATCACATCTCCAGCCACTGGGAGAGTAAGAGCAGTAAAGCAGGAATGTCATTTTTGAGTTACAGAACATGTAGAACACGGTGCAGAACACTGTGCTTCAAGCCGTTAATATTTACATACTTTTAAATTCAAAAATGGTTAAAAAAAAGAAAGAAAGAAAAAAAAAAAAAAGACAGCACTCCTCTCAGAACTGTACAAGATAAAAAACAAACATTTAGTTACACATGACAAAACAATTATATTAGTTATTACTATATAGAAAAACAGGGATATTTTTAGTCTGGATGCAGTATTCCCTCTCTCAAATAAAAAAGCTACAATTATAAACGTGTAGATAGCCTCTTAAGACAAAATCTTATTAGTAATGTTACATAGGATTTCCACCTTTAAAAGTATAACAGTCGGCGTAGGTAAATAAATTCAGTACTCTGCACTGTCGGCAGTACTGAAAACTGCCACTAGGTGGAACTGCTGCACTGCCCGAGACACTGCATATGCCTGTATGGTATATCCCTAACTGCTGTGTTATAATGTACTGAGAACTCTGGATAAATATGACCTCCGACTAAGAAATGTGCAATGGAGCGGTCACCTAAACCAGAATTCACAAACACACACACCTGACTTCATGGAAAAAAAACCCAAACCTTTACTCATCATTGTTTGCCATCATGTAAATATATTGTACCAATGTTTTTGGGTTGCATTTGTAATGTAATTCAGGTGACTTGTGCTTAACAATACTAAATTGAGGTCTTTCTTTAATGTTGTAATAGCCTCTTAGCCCACTGGACTTTACTGCAGAAAGGAAAAGCTGCTTCAGTGGGTGACAAGTTTTTCAAACACTCAATGATTGTAATGAAAATGGTTGCTCCAATAGTAGTCAAATAGTGATAATGACACTGCTTTTCACTCATTTGGCATCAATTATAAAATTAAATCTTGCCACAGGCCTCAATAAGCTAAACTAATGATGCTCTGGTCTACGGATCAGCAGTTCACGTGGTTCTACCTTCCTGTCCACCTGTCTCCCCCAGTGTGAGAGGGAATACTGCATTACCACACACTGTTTAGTAGTGTTCAGACAGCTCATCCTTCCCAAGCAAATGCCAGGCATTGGATCTGCTCCTTCCTCGGTGGCTGAGACCTGTATGAGTCCTATTGCCCCTCTTTGGGTGAGGAAGGTGCCTGACTGCTCGCCGAAGTCTTCAGGGACCCCAGTGTTTTACTGAACCAGGAGTTTTTGGCAGCTTGGACTTCAGTCATCAGCACTCCCTTCTGATGCTCCAGCTCCTGATCAGAGGAAAAACATACTATAATTTTAAAACAAGACATGTAAAGAAGTTACAATGATAACAGTTAAAAGTATTAAACAACCACCACCAAGGATAAAAGCAGTGCTATCATATAGAGAGGGTAAAAATACCCAAATTGTTTCTCAAGAAAAAGTACAATTACTCAACTAAATAAACCTTCTGGAAAAAGATTAAAATGACAGATTCTGCACTCAAGTTAAAGTAGAAAAGTATAATCTCTTTAAGTACTTCAAGTATGCAAGTAAACATACAGGTGCATCTCAATAAATTAGAATGTCGTGAAAAAGTTCATTTATTTCAGTAATTCAACTCAAATTGTGAAACTCGTGTATTAAATAAATTCAATGTACACAGACTGAAGTAGTTTAAGTCTTTGGTTCTTTTAATTGTGATGATTTTGTCTCACATTTAACAAAAACCCACCAATTCACTATCTCAACAAATTAGAATATGGTGACATGTCAATCAGCCAATCAACTCAAAACACCTCCAAAGGTTTCCTGAGCCTTCAAAATGGTCTCTCAGTTTGGTTCACTAGGTAAGCCACAAACATTCATTGCCAAAGAAGCTGGCTGTTCACAGAGTGCTGTATCCAAGCATGTTAACAGAAAGTTGAGTGGAAGGAAAAAGTGTGGAAGAAAAAGATGCACAACCAACCGAGAGAACCGCAGCCTTATGAGGATTGTCAAGCAAAATCGATTCAAGAATTTGAGTGAACTTCACAAGGAATGGACTGAGGCTAGGGTCAAGGCATCAAGAGCCACCACACACAGACGTGTCAAGGAATTTGGCTACAGTTGTCGTATTCCTCTTTTTAAGCCACTCCTGAACCACAGACAACGTCAGAGGCATCTTACCTGGGCTAAGGAGAAGAAGAACTGGACTGTTGCCCAGTGGTCCAAAGTCCTCTTTTCAGATGAGAGCAAGTTTTGTATTTCATTTGGAAACCAAGGTCCTAGAGTCTGGAGGAAGGGTGGAGAAGCTCATAGCCCAAGTTGCTTGAAGTCCAGTGTTCAGTTTCCACAGTCTGTGATGATTTGGGGTGCAATGTCATCTGCTGGTGTTGGTCCATTGTGTTTTTTGAAAAGCAAAGTCACTGCATCCATTTACCAAGAAATTTTGGAGCACTTCATGCTTCCTTCTGCTGACCAGCTTTTTGAAGATGCTGATTTCATTTTCCAGCAGGATTTGGCACCTGCCCGCACTGCCAAAAGCACCAAAAGTTGGTTAAATGACCATGGTGTTGGTGTGCTTGACTGGCCAGCAAACACACCAGACCTGAACCCCATAGAGAATCTATGGGGTATTGTCAAGAGGAAAATGAGAAACAGGAGACCAAAAAATGCAGATGAGCTGAAGGCCACTGTCAAAGAAACCTGGGCTTCCATACCACCGTGCCACAAACTGATCACCTCCATGCCACGCTGAATTGAGGCAGTAATTAAAGCAAAAGGAGCCCCTACCAAGTATTGAGTACATGTACAGTAAATGAACATACTTTCCAGAAGGCCAACAATTCACTAAAAATGTTTTTTTATTGGTCTTATGAAATATTCTAATTTGTTGAGATAGTGAATTGGTGGGTTTTTGTTAAATGTGAGCCAAAATCATCACAATTAAAAGAACCAAAGACTTAAACTACTTCAGTCTGTGTGCATTGAATTTATTTAATACACGAGTTTCACAATTTGAGTTGAATTACTGAAATAAATTAACTTTTCCACGACATTCTAATTTATTGAGATGCACCTGTAGAAGAAAGATTCACAAATGAAAAATGATGTTTGTCCCAAATCACACATTGATTTTAGTTACTGATTTTAAATGAGTTACTATGGTTGAATTTGTGCCTCTTTAACCAAGGAACATGGGAAAACATTAGCCAAGACTAATTAACAGCAGCTTTATTTCTCTTCATCTCCCAATTGTTATCTTGCATGATAACTCAGATGATACAAACTACTATTAGTTGAATGCTAACCGCTAGCTGTCAATAAAAAGTACGTTTATAAATACAAAGTGTATTAACAGATGTAGTGTTTGTAGATCTAAGCATAGGTTTTTATTTCTTTATTTATTTACAAGGTGCATCAAAATAGACCTAGCTGCATTTAAGTGTCAAAATTCAAACACTCCCGATAGAGTTGTGCACCACCAATCATAACACTTTGAATGGCACAGCTGCCAATGACAATTCTTAGAATGCCACATGTTATGCTGCTTCATACGTCCATGTCTGAGCTTCATAATAATACATCAGCATCATGAAAACCTGGCAGCTAAAACAGAATGGACACGATAAGTTTAATAACGACCATAAACAGCAGCGAGCTGGCTGTGTGTGTGTGTGTGTGTTCTAAACCCTGACCTGTATCCTGCACTTGGCCTCCACCAGCTGCAGTTTGGTCTGAGCCAGTTCTAGCTCCAGCTCCCGCAGCTGAGCCTTCAGAGAATCCTTCTCCTCATCCAGGTCCGAGTCACAGTTGTCCTGTGTCACTGCGGGGACGTGAAGGGGCCCATCCTTACTGAACACCTCCCGACATCGCTCGCACGCCATCACTTTACTCTGACAGAGTGTGGACACACACATATACACCACATAGATTTAAGGTTTGGGGTTTTATAAAGAACAGCAAATTAATGTCAGTATCAACTACAAACAAGTTTATGGTTAACTCTATTTGGTTGTGCATACTGGTGTGAGCGGGAAAAAATTGAAAAATCTTTTAAGAAATGGAGGATGCTATAATCCTGATTGGAGTTAGTATGGAAAAACCAATGCGCGAATAAAAGACATACAACACTAGGTTATTAGGGGAAGGGATGTGTAAAGTAAGTGTTTGCATAGTATAGTTGATTTTTTTTCAATCAGTGTAAAAATGTTGGTGATTCACAGCACTAATGTATGATTGTGAGGCTAAATGTCCACTGCATGAGGCAGAATATCTTTTTCTGCCCTCTTCTCCAGTGCCTCGAACACTCAAGGGACGTCTGTTTACTATTTACAGCAGCATACAACGAAAAGCATTCCTGTTAAAAAAAAAAAAAAGGAATCATCTATAATTACAGATGCTCACGTGAAAATTAGCTGCAACATGCATCAGAGGTTGTGGCTGTTCTTAATTTTTTGTCCATATCATCCAGATGGGATTATACGTAGGTAGTAAGTTGCAAATGGACAGAAAGATGTCTTCTGTCAGATTGGTCAACACTACGCGACTGCCTCTTCTAAATCGCATTAAGCAAAAACCGGCTGAACTTTTCTCAGTTTTTGCCGCTCGCTATCCCACAATCCCTCATGCATTTTTCGCTACTCCCCATTGGATATGAATGGGAGAGAAGTTTTGTATTTGCTTACAGTGGACATGTGGCCTAACAAGCTTTGATGGAAATGAACTATTACAAACTAAGTGACAACAAGACAAGATCACTTTTACTTAATTTGACAGAAATTTCAATGCACTGCCAAAATGATACTACTGTATGGAAACTGTAACCAGATGTTTTACCTTCACAATATCCAGCTCCTCCTTGGTGGAGGCCTGTTGTTTCTCCAGCCTGGTGCTCAGCTGAGAGCAAATCTGGAACAGACAATATAAAACATTACCAGCTTCCAGCTCACAGATCATCTCTACCTAAGCCGCAAGATCCTCAAGAGAAATAGCAGAAATATGCCATTTATTCTAGTGATAACAGAAAAGCAGAGAAATACAAATGTCAGGATCCTTAGATGTGTGTGATTGGTGAACACTGAGGATTTACAGGAACAATGGAACAGTGCGTGCTACCTGTTTATACTCGGTAATGATGGCTGTGGTCTTCTTAATCTCAGACTCTGCTTTCTCCAACTCTCTTCTGAACACCTCTTTCAGCTAAATAAAAAGAGTAATATATTATTACTCAGTGTTGTGAGAAAACATCCAGAAACTGACAATAAATTTCAAGAAACCTCTGCTTAGACAGATACAACTATTACTGCGGCAAAGAACCATTTAGCTGAGATTATGTCTCTGGTGTTAACTCTCCCTGACACTGGAGACTCCTTCCATGAATGTTAAACATCTCCTCACAGAACACTTCATTTGTTTTTAATGCATCTGTTACTAGCCTTAGATTATGTGGCATGCCCACCATGTAAGTTGTTACTACAGAAACAATAATGTACTAGAACAGGTGTATTAATACAAACCTACTGTCAGAGCTGCTGTTATAGAAAATTTATCAACACCCTCTAACCAGTCCGAATAGAGAATTGAACAGTAATGTGGTATAAAAGATGTTAATCAGCTCCAGACAGGTTTACTGAGAAACAGGAGCAAGAGTAATTCATTGCTAATGTAGACCTGCGCTGTCTCTTCCTCCTGTCTCCTCTTCTCCTCCTCCGTCTCCACCAGCCGCTGCTTTGTGCTCAGCAGCTCTTTGTTCAGCACGTCGGCCTTGTCCTCCGCCTAGACACAAACAGTTCCATATGAGTACTGCAGCAACAAAACTAGTGGAATACTCTTTATTGTCATGTGCACAATTTATAAAGTGAAGGAAGAGAAGATGCAGACCTGGTCTAAATCGTTCCTCAGTGCTATCTTGCTAGTGACCAGCTCGTGGGCAAGGTCATCGTTCTCCTGCTCCAAACGCATGCTGGCTTCCTGTAGCCGCCGATTCTCCCTCTGGAGGAACACACATACATACATATATATATATACACACACACACACACACACACACACACACACACACACACACACACACACGTTTGCATTTGTCAACAGCTTTTCTGTAGCTTCAGCACTGAGATAGGGCTCACAGACTAGATAGAACAGGGTGATAAAAGTAAGGCAGAGCTGGCTGAACTGGACTTGCTAAAGCTAAACACGCACATCAATAATATAGATACAGTGGGGGGAAAAAAGTATTTGATCCCCTGCTGATTTTGTACGTTTGCCCACTGACAAAGAAATTATCAGTCTATAATTTTAATGGTAGGTGTATTTTAACAGCGAGAGACAGAATAACAACAAAAAAATTCAGAAAAACGCATTTCAAAAAAGTTATAAATTGATTTGCATTTTAATGAGTAAAATAAGTATTTGATCCCTTCGACTTAGTACTTGGTGGCAAAACCCTTGTTGGCAATCACAGAGGTCAGACGTTTCTTGTAGTTGGCCACCAGGTTTGCACACATCTCAGGAGAGATTTTGTCCCACTCCTCTTTGCAGATCCTCTCCAAGTCATTAAGGTCATTTTCAATGCCCTGGCTGAGGGAAGGAGGTTCTCACCCAAGATTTGACGGTACATGGCCCCGTCCATCGTCCCTTTGATGTGGTGCAGTTGTCCTGTCCCCTTAGCAGAAAAACACCCCCAAAGCATAATGTTCCCACCTCCATGTTTGACGGTGGGGATGGTGTTATGACTTGGGGTCATAGGCAGCATTCCTCCTCCTCCAAACACGGCGAGTTGAGTTGATGCCAAAGAGATCTGACCACACCTGACCACAACACTTTCACCCAGTTCTCCTCTGAATCATTCAGGCAAACTTCAGACGGGCCTGTACATGTGCTTTCTTGAGCAGGGGGACCTTGCGGGCGCTGCAGGATTTCAGTCCTTCACGGCATAGTGTGTTACCAATTGTTTTCTTGGTGATTATGGTCCCAGCTGCCTTGAGATCATTAACAAGATCCTCCTGTGTAGTTCTGGGCTGATTCCTCACCATTCTCATGATCATTGAAACTCCATGAGGTGAGATGTTGCATGGAGCCCCAGACTGAGGGAGACTGACAGTTTCTTCCATTTGCGAATAATCGCACCAACTGTTGGCACCTTCTCACCAAGCTGCTTGGCGATGGTCTTGTAGCCCATTCCAGCCTCGTGTAGGTCTACAATCTTGTCCCTGACATCCTTGGACAGCTCTCTTGTCTTGGCCATGGTGGAGAGATTGGAATCTGATTGATTGATTGCTTCTGTGAACAGGTGTCTTTTATACAGGTAACAAGCTGAGATTAGGAGCACTCTCTTTAAGAGAGTGCTCCTAATCTCAGCTCATTACCTGTGTAAAAGACACCTGGGAGCCAGAAATCTTGCTGATTGATAGGGGATCAAATACTGATTTCCCTCATTAAAATGCAAATCAATTTATAACTTTTTTGAAATGTGTTTTTCTGGATTATTTTGTTGTTATTCTGTCTCTCACTGTTAAAATACACCTACCATTAAAATTATAGACTGATCATTTCTTTGTCAGTGGGCAAACGTACAAAATCAGCAGGGGATCAAATACTTTTTCCCCCCCACTGTACGTTAATTACAAGATAAATGAATGCATTTCACTCGTATGCATGACAATGCACAAAAGCCAACAGTCAGCAATTCCGAAAAGGAACAAATAGCAAAAAATGTCACTAGACGGCTTAAAGTAGTTTCCTACTGGTTTCAGATTCCACTCAGTATATCTTGTGTACATATGGATGTCACACACACAGTTAATAATAATCTGAGAAACCAAACTACACTGAGGAAATAATTAGCTGACATGCTATCATTCACATTTACTTTTCTACCCCACTTCACATCCTGATGCCATATTAAACAATAAACAGATTTTTCAATCTGATAGGCAGAATTAAATGAGTACAGCAGCATGACACAAGCAGCACAATATGGTACAGCAGTACAAATATAAGCAGTAGCACATGACAGACCAGGCTGAGCTGTAGCAGGCATGAATGAAAGCGGCATGCAGTGTTCATTACTGATCCAGGATCAGAATTTGGCCTTGAGACTATCACAGGATAAACACACTGGCTCTGAACCAAGATCAGTTTTTTTTTTTTTTAGTTCAACTAATCCAATTTTCCACATGCCCAGAATGTAGACAATCTGCCAACACATGCTTGATGTCCAAAGCTTACTTTTTTGTTTTATAACCAGTAAAAATCCATCTTACCCAGAATCTGGAGCATTGTCAAAATTCTCAGTAAGTAATTTAGTTTTGTGGGTGTTAACTACACCTTTGCAATTTTGTGCATCACCAACATGAGCCAACTGAGCTTGACTTGCTTAGTATTGAGGCTCTGGGGCTTCCAAGTTCCAAGTAGAGCATTACCCTCTGGTCTTGGATGTGATGGATGCAAAGTCATGGACCTTATTTTCGGAGATCAAAAACAAAGCATGCATCAGTAGACTCAGGAACATATTGTGAAGTTTTATACAGAAATTTGCTGGTATGTTTTACTGAGCATCCTGAAGACTGCTACAGTTCTTCTGGAGACTCCGACTGTCACACCTGCAGGTCTTATTTTTGCAGGTAAAACCCGATACACTTCATTATGTATTATTTAATATAACAATTTTTTTGTTGAAAAAGTCATTTGAAAATATAACTTTTTTCTACTGACTTAGTAATGTCATAAAATAAACATCTGTATCAAAATTTGTAACAAAAAATAGGGTGCCTAAGACTTTTGCACAGTAATGTATATTGAGAGGAAAATTATCTTAATAAAATTTTTTACTCAGCCTCTTTAAGATAAGGCCAGCACTGACTACTGAAACCTAAAGACTCTCTGTACGTGAGAACTGAGTGGCTTTTAGCTGTGCCTCTAAACTGGGTTTCTGCATTATCTACATCGGAAGAAGAGGCTTTGTGTGACACTTTCCACTCCCTCTAAGTGCTCTCACATGATACACACACTGCAGGACATTCTGCTTATCAGGAAGAGGAAGACCAGTCATCTGAATCCCATTTCCACTCATCCCATACACACACATACCTGCCTTGCTACTTGGTTAAACCATGAAGGTCCCGGTGTCATGGAGAGACACAGAGCTCTTTTCACAGCTAACAAACAGTAAGCCCACAAAACGCAGAACAGGAGAGAAATTACAGCAGACATGCAGGAGAAACAAGCTCTGTTAATAGCCAGAGAGAACCGCTGGGTTTAGGGCTTACCTGCGACCGCTGTAGACTATCAGTGTGACAACACTACACGATCTAGCGCTAGAAAACACACACCACAGCAGACCTCCTGCAGAAAACAGCACTGCTCCCTCTCCACCCACTCTCACGCAGCATTTGGTAAATGGGGTGAGTGAGCGAAGCTCATTGGTTAAATGTGTGAGTGTTGCAGGAAGTAAACAGGAAGTCATGGAACGGAAATCACGGAAAGTTCAGCTTGCATCCAAAAGTCTTGCATAAAAAGCTTTTGAAAATGGGCTAACATGAGAAAACCCCTAATTCACAGTGAAGCATTTCCTACAAAAAGAATTTTATTACATTAATACAAAAGAAATATAAATAAAAAAACATGCACGTCTATGAACAGTGATACACACCAAACAATGGAATACAAAAGGAAGAGCAAAGGAAGGAACAGAAATAATAAAATATTGCATGTTTATAAAAATAAGAATGTAATAAAATGTACTGTAACACAGAACACTATAAATCAAACAAATTGAAAACTGAACGTTGGTTAATCTGATTAACAGTGGCGTCGTGCGTTTATCTGGTTTACAGTTAAACATAATAACAATGAAAAATTCCAAACTTTATTCTCCATAACAGCTGCACTTGGAAACATTTCTGTCCTTTAGCTTATAAATAAAAAATGTCAGTGCTTCAGTAAAAAGTAATGTTCATTTATACAACAAAAACATCAGTCTACTTAAACCTAAAATGGTTCCTTAAGTGAAAAACAGTCCTCATAAGCACAGTAACCTTCTCCATATCTTATTTAAAATAAAAAAATAAAAATAAAAATAAAAAAGAAGCTGACCAAATATAAGATCACAGCTATGAATAAGAGTCTCTCTTTTCCCCTTGTGCTGTGTGTAGCATGCCATGCTCGCCGCAGATCTCTACGTAGTCCTGAACTGGGACAGGGCAATGAGATGAAGGTGAAGGCAGGAGATGAGGGTGAAGAAGCAGGGAGAGCAGTAAATGGTTCAAGTAGCTATTTTGCCTACCTGGTATCTGTCTATAGGGTCCTCCTGCTGCAGCTGGCTCTCTCGGAAAGCTTGGTACTCCTTCTCAAACTTCTTTAGCTTTTTAGTCGGCACCTGAGGAGAGTGGGGAAAGAGTTATATGGATATAGAGTGGAAACACTGGATCTGCAATATGGTGTTATAATTAAGGGAAACTACCAACTAGAGTGTCCCTTTAACCCATTTCTATCATTTCTTTAATTCATTTTTATAATGTTATTTCTATCATTTATAATTATTTCAGTGCTGCGTGGACGTGTTTTGTACATAAGCAAATTCAATCGTGTGTGCTAATTTGACATGAACACGATCGTAACACGATCAGCAAGTGATCTGCAAGTATCACCCCTTCAGACTGTGAAAAAGACTCAGAAGCTAGGATTTGGGCTTTTTAAAAAATTTTCTTTTTTTTTTTTTTTAAACCTTGCTGATAAAGATGGGCAGTGAACAGATACAAGTAATCCAGCATGCAAAAGGTGTTAGAAATCCCTCCCCATTGAAAAAAACCATCACGAGCAACTTAGCGAGAGACTGTCACGCTTCGCTATCTCGACTTCGGCTGGTCAGATGTATAAATGTTATATTGAGAGGTTAATTCAGGCAAAATTCACCTGCTTTCCTGTGTATGACTAATGGAGCATCCGACACTGAATTTGCTTCATGATTTCCATCAAAAATTAATTATCTAGCATAATTCTGAAGGAGAGGGATATTGGTCAGAGATAGATTACAACCGCATAACCTTATGATCCAATGCTGTTTTTAAGGTACATGCACATGCTGTGAGTGTCTCTATCTGCACTCTGATTTTACTCGCTGCTTGGTATGCCCTACTTTTTTAATTTTTTAATAAATTTTTTCAATTAAAACAGTGCTTGTTTTGTGGAGAAGTTAATACATTAATACTCACACAACAGCACCTTGTCTCCATATTTAGCATATGAAGAGTTCATAAAAAATGTGATTGATGATTAAATTGAGCACTGACAATCTGAATGTTCTGGCTCTGTGTGTGTTTGTGTGTGTTGGGAACCACGTCTCCACAAGGATAGGAAAATCTGACGGTTTTGACCTTGTGGGGAAATATGCCTGGTGCCCATGAGGAAAACCACAGCTTTTATTTAAAAAACTAAAAGAGATAAAAGGTTTCTTTTTTTCTTTATAACTTCAACAAAACAGACATGTGAAAACTATAATCAATTTCCTGTTTACACAACTGCACTTTTTGACCATGTAGTACAGTACACAGCTATAGTAGGGCATTATTTATAATTGCACTATTCGTTGTCACCCAGATGAGAATGGGTTCCCTTTTGAGTCTGGTTCCTACTTCATATCGTCTCAGCGAGTTTTTCCTTGCCACCATTGCCTCTGGCTTGTTCCTTAGGGATAAATTTATACATGTAAAATTTATATCCTAAACTTATATATTTCTGTAAAGCTGCTTTGTGACAATGTCCATTGTTAAACGCGCTATACAAATAAAATTCAATTGAATTTTTAGTTAAAGTTAGATTTGAATGTAGCATAGCATTAACTGGCTGTGTGGGTGTACAATTTTATTTATTTTTACCAAAGTACAATTTGTATACATCACGTTGCTACATCTAGTATTAGTACTGACAATCTTAAACCCACTGTCAGTTTTCATTAGCATTCACAGGCTAAACATTCCTTGCATTCTTTAGATACTTTTGTGTGATCAGCAACATGATGCAGAAGAAAGTGTGAACATTCTGATGAAATTTTAAGCCTGAAAATGGAAGACTAGTCCTCACATAGAAAAAAAAAAAAAGCCACAACGTGCTTGCTCTGTTTCCCCCACACTAACCACACATTAAACACGTCACGTGTGTCAGTAACTGCCTGACAGAGTCGGCTTAACTCAGCTCAGTTGCAGTGATGAAGCTATACACCCGAGACTGCTCAGGCTCTCCTGTGTTCTCAGTGGCTGAGTGTGTTGCTATAACAGCAGAGCCGCTGTTGGTTTGTTACTATGGCATTCAGCAGGGAGGAGATTTCTAAAGCCACACCGAGAGAGCTGGAATCTGGAGCAACACACCCTACCTGCATTACTGCTTTTAAAACCAGCCACACCAATTCCTGTAGTTTATTTAAAATGATTTTGCAACACATGCTTCACCATACACGAGGAGATTGATATAGTACCTGATGATGCATGATGATGCATGATGTATTTCAGTTTGGTGTCTAACACAGAAGCACTGGTTAAAGTGGTCAAAGAAATACTGCTTGCCTTGGACTGTAGATACTGCTGGATCATTAGTTCATCATCGGGCACTACTTACCCTGATATTTTAATGGACAAGCTCGTCTGGTTTACATTTTACCTGATAAACCATTAATAACATGTTACGATCAATGGAGATTTATCAAAGCATCTTTGGATGAGAAGTTCCTAAGACGTAGAATGCAGAATCATTTTGATTAATCAAAATAAATTCAGCAGCAGAAAGCATCAAGCGTCTAATTCAGCAAGACATAAAAGTTTCAAGACATAAAAGCTTCCTAATTCAGCAAGACATAAAAGTTTCAGGACATAAAAGCTTCCTAATTCAGCAAGTCCTGGATAAACAGAAATTTCCTTGTTCCTTTTTTTTAAAATTTATTTTTATAAATCAGACGTACTGAGTCTCAACCTGACAACCCTGAAGAAAAATAATGCATCATTCAAGCATTGTGAGCACTTGCCAAAACATTACTAATGTGAGATGGGAGAAGGGGGCGGGGCTTCCGGAGAATGTCAATTAATATTGCAGTGTTCAAAACACCTACTGTCAAAACTGTCAGTCATTCCACATTATATGTTGATTGACTCATCTGCTGTTATTATTATGGAAAAAAATAAGACTGCTCTTTTGAGCGATTTTCTTTTTTTGAGTGTACTCTGATGTTAAAATGCGGTGCTCCTACGCAAAATGCATAAAGATTTTGCAGGTCTGTGAGGCTACCCAAAAACGGGGTTTACTTCAAAACTTATTCAAAACCTAAAGCTACAGTTAAGAACCTTAGTGATGAGGGTTATCATTTGATTCCGATAAATGTAATATTGGCAAAAAGGCATATAATTGTTTATTTAAGAAAAACATGATGTATATGATGTATGACCCATTGTATAGACAGACTCAGACTCAAATCCATCTCACCAAAAAGTGTGTAGTTACCCTTTTACACAAGGGCTTTCACATACAGATCCACAGAGCCTGATTGCACACGCACACTAACAAGTGCTCTTGGGAACCACTCACCTGGCCGAGTTTTGCATAGAGACTTTGATATTGGAGAAAACACTGATGTGACGTAATCTCCATGGGGCCCATTAAAAAAAAAAAAACAAAAAAAAACAGCTTTTTTTTCCCCCAACAGTGACAAAACCAGGAGGTAGCTACAAGTGGAGGTTGATGTGAAACCTGACACACCCATATGCAAAGAAAGTATCCAAAACCAGTGCTGAAGAAAATTCTGTTCAACCCCACTGTTCTAATACAGTGTATCTCTTCAGAGTTGAGTAATAAGATACACTCTTTAGGTCTCTAGGAGTATAGGCATGTCATGAGGGGGAAGTGGTTTGAAAACAAGAGCAAAAGTTGAGAGAACGAACAGAGAGATTGGAAGGGGAGGGGGGGTTTGGCTGAGTCACTGATAAGATGATGGCCAACATCATTAGATTTAATGCGCAGAACACTGAGTTCAGGACACAATGTTTGGGGTTGAAATTTCATGCCAGTGTGATACGTACAGAAGTGCCATGCCTTCAGTGGGGGACTCGACATGCCGCTCTTACGGAGCCATAAACACTGACAGAAACTGACAGGAAAAGTGTAGCGACCTATAAACAAACTCAGGGCTGCCGTCAGCAAATGGCATTATTGCACTTCTGTATACACACAAAACAAAACACACACACACACACTTGTCACAGGTATTTGACTCCCTTCGTGGAAAGAACACTCCCCCATAGCACTTTCCATTCAAATAGCATTTACAGCAAACCACTGTTTTCCATGGCTACTCACAGACACACACAGAGTCACACCTTCATGTCAAGTTGTTTAAAGAAATCAAACGCTTAATCTGTCATTTAGATCTTTTAAACATGTCAAGGTGCTTTTGAGGGACATTTTGAAGTGGATTTGAATATCGATTTGCAATGGCTTTATCCATTTAAAGTATGCAGAACTACATCTAGGTCACACTACAGGAAACATTATATTACAGTGTAATAGAAAATTAAAAAAAAAACCCTTAAAAAAAACCTTAAAAAAAAAAAAATTCAAACTCTGAACCCATTTCCAATAAATAAATGGGTAAATACAATATCAAACATTTATCAAACACATTTTTCTCTCTTTCTGGTCTATGAATAGTGATTCATTTTCCCTGTGTATTACTTGTACTGTAACTCATGCTTCTGCTCTGCTCTGTCGGCCATAAACTTCATAAAAATGTTAGAAGTAATAAGTATGAATAATTTTGAATATGAAATTGAAGAAAATGAAATACATAAACATTTATTATATATGTCTGAGGGACACAGTGGACACACACACACACAAAACGTCTCCTTTGAGCTTAAGTTTGCAACTGAGACAATTTAAAAGTCTAACTCAATTAGGAAACCACAAACTGGAACAGGAAGAACGAATTAGCAAAATGCATAGACGACTTTTTTTCATAAATAACACTGTAAGACCATTATCACAGCACAAGCCTTGATCTCTATTTGCTTGACTAATGTATGAGAGCATAATCAACTCAAGTTTTTTGCATGCCGATGCATTTTACCTACCGCTGGTTTGGGTCTGGAGTCTGCCACCAAACTAGCAAAGATGTCCTCTTCACAGATCTGGTTAATAACGTGGGCATCATAGGCCACCGTGATAGACACTTCCTCCATCATCTTGTCGGCATGTGTATGAAAGCGACAGTGCGTGAGCCAGGAAAGAAGAGCGCAAGAGTGAGCGAGCGCAAAAGAGGGAGGATGGAGAATCGCTGACAGCTCCACCAGTGCTGAGCGACTCACATGTCCTTCCCCAAGTAGCAGATCCTGCCCCTGAAGGCGGGAGAGGGGACAGAGAGTCTCTCTCTCGCTCTCTCTCTCTTACTCACTCACACAGACACACCTCCTCTCAACCTTCCCAGGTAGGCAGTGGCTTTCTGAAGCCGAGTATGAGGATCGTGTGTCGCTGTGATATCCTCCAACGAGCAGACACAAACACCCCCTTTTCTTCTCGTCCTCTGTCTGTAAAAATGAGGTGGCTTTCCTGGGTTCGTTTACACAGAGCTTGCTTTTATCCCACAGTCCTCAGCAGGTAAGCTCACTCACAGTCAGAGAAGATCAGAAAGGGGGGCAGAGAGGGAAATGAGAGACTGATAGACAGAGGAACAGGAGGGGGAAGTGTGGGTTATTTCAGACAGACCACAGTGACTCAGTACTTCTGATGTCCACACTTTATTACATGTACATGCAGCAGTTAGCTTTCGAAACTTGTCCCTCTGGTGCTTGGTATCTCTTTATCCCTTCTGAGATCTCACAGTCCAGCTGTCCTCCTCCCTATGAGAAAATCCCACAGTTGGCAACGCTTTCCGGAAGTTAAAAAGATATCCACAAGCCCCCACCAGGCTGTGGCAGAGCTGTGTTCAATCCTCCAGAGAAACAAGTGTCTTGTTGCCGCTCTACTTCAGATCTCTTTGGTATAAAGACGCTGTGAAATTTCCTAATGTGGGGACGGGAATAAGTCAGATGGTTGTTTTTTCCCCTCGCCTGAGCATGAAGGTGCCAGTGAATTCCTGCACAGTGTAAGCTGATTAGGCGGCAAGTTGATCCTTTCTTATATGTGCCCGATTTCCAAACAGAAATGATCGCCTATACATGGGGAGATTAATTCCACTCTGAGGAGCTCTAATCACTGTGTGCAGTCCCCCAGAGAGGATGTGTGTGTACAGAAAAGTGCTGATATGAAAATTCACTATAAGGCTTCCTGCACACACAAACAAGCCTCCTGCTTTTCTGCTACTGTCTCAGACAAAATCTTCAAAGAATCTCTCTTACACTCTCATGTTCTCTCACCAACACCCAAATACTTTCAGCTAAACAGGAAGCTAAAGGATCTCTGATAAAACGTCACAAGCATTACTACAAACCAACGTATAATCAGGGTATAAAATGCACCACAGGATGAAAAAAAAAATGTCTGAAAATAAGCAAAGTGGCACCTCACAGCTCCTTTGTCTCTCTGTTCTTCACATCCACGCTCACTTTGAGTCAGGCACCTCAAACAGGCCACACCTTCTATGAAGCTGTTTAAAGTGATGACAGATGGTTGAGAAATGACGCTGTCTTATTCACATACACGTCCAACAAATGCAGTGACAAGGTTGAGAATGGTTCATGATCCTGAACTTCTGCCTTGCTTCATGATCCAAAAATGTGTCAAAAAGACGAGACGTTCTGTTTGTATTTGCTGTGTCCTCCAATTCCCTACAGATAAAAGTACTGAGTCAAGGGCTGTACAGCATTATGTCCTGATAACTGCCAGCCACACACACACCACAAGTGCACACTCCTGAGCTGATTTGGTTAATGTGCACAGGTGTGGCTTGACAAAGTCAAGGTCCACACCTAAGAGAATGACAAAACACGCTGTGCAACAGAAGGTGTGGCTGAACATGAGGAAATAAAAGTGGCTTGAAGTATAACAAATGGAAAAATAACTATTCTGCTGTGGTAAAAGTATTGCGAACGAACCTCATGTGCTGACTCATTTTGAGCAAGCAGATCGATGCACCACCTGTTTACATCCCTGTGCTCAGGTGCTCTTATTCCTTTATGCCTGATCTCACCTTCCCATGGTCCTAAAGCCTGCCTGTTATTTCACAACCAGGAGTCATTATGAGGCTTAGTGTATCACAGATTCCGAGCCAAAAATGCACAAAATCTACATGTTTATAAGGAATGCTCTGGCAGCGTTCATTTTACAAGGGCTGCTGAGGTTATTTCATCCTTTAAAAGGTGCAACTATTCTCTGTATTCCAAAAAATAGTTGGAATACAGCTTTTATAATTCAATGGAGGTTTCATTGTTTAGCCCTGTCCAGACAAAACATCTCTGAAATTTTAACAAGCAGTTGTTTCTTCACCTTGCCTTGTGTTGGAACATGTTCTCCCAACTGCTACTATATGATATACTTAGTCATCTTTGCGCATGTATCCAGAGAATTTGTAAGCTCTTCTGGAAATTATAAAGTGATGGATGCTCTGGAACAGTCTCTAAAACGTCTTTGCTATGAAAAGCATCACTGCATATATTGTACTGTATTCACTAAGAGCCCATTAAAAATCAAAAGAGCGCAGTTCCACAAGCTGAAGGAATAAGCTATGGCATATGTAAATATACAGCGATGCTTTATTCCAGTATTGATATACAATGCTGTGAAAAAGTATTTGCCTGATTTCTTTTTTTGTGTACATCTCATACTAAATAGTTGTACAGTGGGTATAGAAAAGAATCACCCCCCTTTAAAATAATCACATTTTGTTACTTTTCAGCTTGAAATAAAGACGGACACAGTTTTTGTTTTATCCAGCTGTATTTACTCAGTGCAACTTATAACATCCAAGTGAAAGATATAACACCAACATGTCAGAAAAAATTGGAAAATAAAAAAAATTAAAAACCAGAATCAAAAAGGATGCAAACAATCAACTATGGGTTGCAAGGCACTGTCAAAAGATCTCCAGGATAAAGTTGTGGACAGCCACAAGTCAGGAGATGGATACAAAAAAATTTCAAAGGCTTTATCAATGACTAGAAGCACAGTGAAGTCTATTACTAAGAAGTTATTTGGAAGGTATTTGGTACAACACAGACCCTCCCTGGATCAGGATGTCGCTCCAAACTGGATGAAAGAGCCAGGAGGAGACTGGTCAGAGAGGCTACCAAGAGGCCTACAGCAACTCTGAAGCAGTTGCAGGAATTTATGACAAAGAGTGGTCATTGTGTGCATGTGACAACAATATCACAAACTCTCCACAAATGTGGCTTGTATGGGAGGGTTGCAAGAAAAAAAAGCCACTCCTCAAGAAAGGCCACATGAACGCACCTTGAAGATTCTGAGGCCACATGGAAAAAGGTGTTCTGGTCAGATGAGACTAAAATTGAATTATTTGGCCTCAACACCAAACGATATGTCTGGAGGAAATCCAATACAGCCCACCATCCAAATAACACCATTCCTACAGTAAAGCATGGAGGTGGTAATATCCTGTTATGGGGGTGTTTCTCTGCAGCAGTGACTGGAGCAATTGTCAGGATAGAAGGAAAAATGGATGGGGCAAAATACCATCAAATTCTTGAGGAAAATCTACTGCCCTCTGCCAGAAAGTTGTCAATGGGAAGAAGGTTTACCTTCCAACATGACAATGACCCAAAGCACACAGCAAAACTGACCACACAGTGGTTGAAGGAGAAAAAGGTGAATGTCCTTGCATGGCCTAGTCAGAGCCCAGACTTTAACCCCATTGAAAATCTATGGAACGAGTTGAAGATTGTAGTCCACAAAGAGTCACCATCAAATTTAACTGAACTTGAACAGTTCTGCAAAGAAGAGTGGGCAAATATTGCAAAGTCTAGATGTGCAAAGTTAGTAGAGACATATCCCAACAGACTAAAGGCTGTAAAAAAAATAAAGCAAAAGGTAGTTCAACAAAATGGGGGGTGATCCTTTTTCCAACTCTGTGATTCTGTTTTTAAAATTTTTTTCTGACATGTTGGTTTTATATCTTTCACTTGGATGTTATAAGTTGCACTGAGTAAATACAGCTGGATAAAACAAAAACTGTGTCCATCTTCATTTCAGGCTGAAAAGCAACAAAATGTGATTATTTTAAAGGGGGGTGATTCTTTTCTATACCCACTGTAGATCTTCAGTACAATATAAAATATAAAACAAAGGTAACCTGAGTAAACACACAATACAATTACTTATTTATTTATTTTTTAATTGAAGCCAAAAAAAAAAAAAAAAAAAAAAAAAAAAAAAAAAAAAAAAAAAAAAAAAAAACACAGACCACACCCATGTGAAAAACTAACTGCCCCTTAAACATCTGGTTGCGCCACCTTTAGCAGCAGTAACTGCAACCAAACGCTTCCGATAACTGGAGATAAATTGGTAGATTACTGGAGATAACTGGAGATAAATTTCACTTAGGACCCTATTTCACTTAGGACTAGGACTTACTCCTATGCTTTGGATCATTGTCTTGCTGCATAATCCAGTTGCGCTTGAGTTTCAACTTACAGATTGAAGACCAGACATTCTCCTTTAGGATTTTCTGGTAGAGAGCAGAATTCATGTTTCCCTCAATTATTGCAAATTGCACAGACCCTGAAGCAGCAAAGCGCCAAACCATCACACTGCCACCAAAATGCTTGACCGTCGGTATAATGTTCTTTTGGTGGAATTCTGTGTAACAGGACCCCTGTCTTCCAAACAGTTCCACTTTCGACTCATCAGTCCACAGAACATTCTCCCAAAAGGTTTGAGGATCATCAAGGTGTATTTGGCAAAATTCAGACGAGCCATAAAATCTTAGATTTAGTTTTAATTTCTGAAACAATTTAGTATGAGATATACACAAAAACAGAAGAAATCAGGATGGGGCAAATACATTTTCACAGCATTTTTATTTTATATAGCATTTTATAGAGATACAGCTCATATAAAGCCCCATTTTGTACTACCATATGGCACAGGATCATCAATCATTAATCAAATAACTGGATCATATCACCATGTGTGACACAAACATCCTAGTTTGTAGAAAAATAAAGCTATTAAAAACCAGTTTGTCTTGTATTAATATTAATATTAATTAAGATCAATTATGTGTTTTATATAGATACAATAGCCTGGATGCAATACGTTTATAAAGGAAACATCAGATATTTCATTAGAAAAAGTGTCCAGACATAAACATTTTCAAACCTACATATAAGTTATATGTATAGATCTCTGCTAGAAAGTAATTTCCATTTAAAATTACAGCTCTACTGATGCAAAAAGAGTTGAGCAACTCACAGGAAATCCTGCAGATAGTGACAGTGGGGGCCTGAGTAAGTGAAAATAAAGTAACAACAATATACAAGTATGAGAGAATGAGTGGGACTAAAACACATACAGAAGGGGAAAGTGGCAGGAAGCAATGAGGGATTAGAAACAATTAAGGCAGTATTATTGCCATCACTTTTCTCCTTCTCCACATTCCCCAAAGACAAATCGGTAGGATTTTGGGCATTTCGTCTTCTACAGTGCACAATATAATTAAAAGATTCAAGGAATCCGGACAAATCTCTGTGCATAAAGGGCAAGGCCGAAAACCACTTCTTAATGCGCGTGATATCCGATCCCTCAGACGTCAATGTCTTAAAAAATGGCAATGGATATCCTGACATAGGCTCGGGAATACGTTGGTAAACCTTTGTCAGTCAACACCATTTGCCGCTGCATCCACAGATGCAAGTTAAGGCTTTACTATGCAAAGCAGAAGCCATACATCAACACTGTCCATAAGTGCCGCTGACTTCTCTGCCCGGATTACAATCGCATGGCTGCGTAAGCAGAGAGTGCGGGTGTTACCATGGCCTGCCTGCAGTCCTGACCTGTCTCTGATTGAGAATGTGTGGCGCATTATGAAGCGCAAAATAAGGCAACGAAGGCCCCATACAGTTGCGCAGCTGAAAAAAATGCATAATGGATGAATGGGGGAAAATTCCGCTTGCTAAATTTAACCAACTGGTGTCTTCAGTGCCCAAATGCTTAATAATCACAAAGTAGAACATCAAATAATGTGCTTTCAATATAATACAGGGTGAACTGAATTTTCAAATGACTGTTTGTTTTTTTGCATTTTCCTTACTGTCCCAACTTTTTTGGAACTGGAGTTGTAATAAATAAATCATAAGCTATGTAAACAAAGTACAAAGTAAATTAGTACATGTACTAACTGATGTTTGGCTACATTAGTACAGAAAATAAGGGATATCTAGATTTTAAACAGATTGTAAACCTGTAATAAAACCTGTAAATAAAAAGATTGTTTCTTGGGGACAACGGAGTATCAGGTCAATAGCTCAACAGCTTTGCACACATTTTTTTAAATTTGGGGTGGGACAGGTCAACCTGGTCAGAGCTAAGAAGCAGCTCAGTCCTCACCTAAATATTACAGGACACTGTAAATACTATATAGACATAACGTTTCTACGTGAGGTGCATACTGTAACCTTAACAGAGCATCATTTGTACCCAGTCACACTGGCCACCTAGCTCAGATTTTCTCTCAGCATTTAACTACAGTGAAGAGAAAACTGCATCCTTTAATGCTGCTAATTTAACATCATATTAGACATCATATTAGAGCTCCTTATACTCACTCACTGTTAAAACCAATCATTCCTGCAGCCTATTTAATGGTGGGGAAAATATCAATCTATATTAAATCATAGGCTAATGGCTGTAAGATCTAACTCCATCGCAAATTTTTTTGCCAAAATAAACAATGCTCTCATGTTACACTTCCTCATAATGATCATGTTGAATAGCAAGTTAACCATTACCAGTACTGAAAAACTCTATTGTCTTCAGATCTCTAGTCATTTCGAGTATTTTTCAATCTTTGACAATTTTTTCACTTCATTTTCTTATTCTCATCCAGTTTACTGCCCTGAGCATCTGTAATCCCTTTACAACTTTACAACAACAAATGACTTTAGTTATGGCAGCCATTCAGGACTCCACTAATTTCCGCTTACAGCTGAAATATTGTGTGTACTGACCATGAACGTTTTGATGTATGAGCAAGTGGCTGTGAAAGAAAACATTACAGCCCAAAACAGCTGACAATGAACTTACTTATAGTCCCATGGCTTTCACATGAGGGTTTAAAGAGAGGTCAGTGTCCTTGAGTGTACAGCAGTAATAATGTGTGAGAGATTTAGGAGACAGGTCCTACCTTGATGTTGCAGGCTTGCTCCATGAGTCTGCGAGCATTTTCAGCTGCTCTGTAGCGTTTGGGGAGCTGAACCCGGAAAAACTTAAGCGCGCCCTCAAAGTCAGCCTGAAGCAGGTCCTCCTTGGAGGTCTGTATTCAGAGAGAGAAAGAGAGATAGAGGAACCTAATACATATTTCAGTAAGACAGTCATTTAAAGACAAAAAGCATGTCAATAATACAAGGTGTCCCAAAAGTCTCCATACATAGGTGCAGATGTGACTATGTATGCTGCACCATGTCGGTTGTGCCTTTGTCAGTGGATGTTCGTGGACGTCCACTTCTCGGTTGGTCCGCAACACTTCCAGTATTTTTAAATTTGTTAATAAGTTTGGCAACAGTGTCATGTGTGATGTGCTTGTTAAAGTCCATCACAACCTTGTGACAGCTTCCTGATCCAGAAATGAGAATGCTGTTCATACTTTCTTCTTTTGTCAAACGTATTTTTAAAGTCTATCTGAAACAATATATATAATATTAACTATGAATGAAAAATTTTGGAAGACATTTTGCCTAAGTGTTAATTTCGCCTATGTATGGAGACTTTTGGGACACCCTGTAGATAAGGCTGACATTCTGCACAGCAGCTACTAGAGATGAGATGAAATGTTTCTTTTACAAGAAAGTGGGATCAGGGATTTAGTTGTACACTAACATACCAATTTAGTCAGAATTAAAACTGAGTTTGGCAAAACTTGTATAGTACATGTGTATAAGCATCAAAAGAACATTTTTCGTATGTTCTTAAGTTCAATTCAGTATTAACACTATGTCTATGAATGTATACATCAGTCACAAAGCCACAGAAACCATTAGTTCATTTTCATTAAGCAATTTATCCTGGTCAGGGTAACAGTGGATCAGGAAAAACTACCTGATACAAAAACAGAAAGTTTGACCAACATCAGTTTGACAAATCCACTCAAAATGGACCGGTTCCTCGGACCACGCCCATCTCCTTACAGTAATTACTTACATCTATATCTGAATATCTGAGTAGCAGAGCCAGGTGTGTTGCACTAGATGTTTAGCAGCATGAGCTGACCGTCCTTGCTCCATTCAAAACATTACTTGTATGAGATGTGTGTTAAAAAAATGTAAATCAAGAAAACTATTATTGTCTTACTACATTGTCTTACCCCTTTCTACCATTTAAATGCATATGTGTACAAATATTCATATTAATACCAAATAATATTAAATGAGTGTCCATGACCATTCTTAGTTATGTAGCTCAGGATTTAAACTTCGCCATCACACGTCAGTAAAATTACTTCTAGCCCATGACCCTGACTTTGGTTATTACTCAGTAGGGATGCACTCCGAGTCCCTACATTGCAGCACCAAAATATTTTGGATCTCTTAAAACAGTTTGCTTTTTGGAGCACTATTATTTTCTGTTTATTATCATGGATTATGCTGATAAACAATGAAAAATTATGCCTCTATTTCCCAAAAGGAGGTTATTCACATTATCCTGAAATACAGAGGTTGTGTGAAAAATATTGTAGACGGCCAAAGAGACAACACAGAATCAGAAAATATCATGTGCTAGCCTTCCCTCACCGCCAGCAGTCGGGGAACAAAAAGCCGGTGGCCCATGCCCAGCAGGGTCATCACTCGCTCTGTGCAGTCCGGCTCCAGAACTACCCGTTCCTCCCCTGCTGATGCCCCCTCCTCCAGTGCCCGCAACGCCGGGGGCATGGGCAGCTCCCTGTCCGGGCTTGAGAGGGTCCGGCTCTCCGGTGTATCCCCCAAATCCCCGGCACAGTCCTCCTTGGGAGGCTGCGCGGCTGACTTGAGGTCAGCCACGATGAAGTCCGAAGGTGGTATGTAATTTTTCTCAGAAATGAGTGCACTTAAAGAGTTTAGATGTGCAATAATGTTTAGCAAACAGCTGAGTCACATAATTATTCTCAGACTTGGTTTGGTGGTTTCCATATTCTTAAAAAAAAAAACCAAGTGCATTGGGTTGTAAACGTAATGCATATCCGGTTCATGCTAGGCTTAAACTAATGGCTGCTTTAGTCTTCACTTATCAGTAAGATCTACATTATGGTTAACATCACCTGACTCTTATAGTCCTGTTTAACATAACGAGAACATTAAGCTTCAGCTAGAGGAGCCACTTTCTTGCATGCTCAATAATGGCCACCACCTTCACAGTGTTCAAATCAGCAATCTGTTGCCTGGCAACAGACAGAGGGAGAGGCTTGGGGATGCACTGAGACAGATGACAGGAAACACATCTTCCCTGCTTTCCTCCTCCTCCTCACAACGAGACAGCTCCCAACCATCCTTATGCCATCCATAAAAAAGGAACATTAGTAAGATGAAAGATGAGAAAGAAAATATCAAAGAGCCATAAATCCACAGCAGGTGTTTTCCACTTTCCTAAAGTGCATGGATGTAAACACAAGAGGCTTGGAAAAGCTGAGAGTAGAAGAGTAGAGCTAATGGATGTCGTTTAGAAGCCTAGCAGACACGACACGGCTCAGTGAAGACCTCATCTTTCTTTCACGGCTCATCAGTGAATCACTCTGGCAGAGGCAGACAAAGAGACTGGGCACCTTGATAATTGCAGGCCACATGCAGAAAGATCCAATCGTCAAACCACACAGAGTACAGGATAACACCACCCCATCATGTCTAATTTCATCAGTCAGAAATCAAAAAGCTCCATTCAAAGGGAGGTGACAGGATGATGCAGGTCTAGTCCAAAGCATGTGGATGTCCCTGAGGCTGGCTGCTTTTCTCCTGAGCTCCTCTGAGCCAGTGAGATCGAGGCCTGACTCAGGCTAGCTGCAATGCCCGCCAGAGCAGCCGAGTCCAGGAGATGCTGAGCGAGATAGAAAGAGGACAGAAATGTTGTCGGTGCTAGAAGAGGCAGCAGGCTGGTGGAGAAGGACGAGGAGGAGAAAGAAAAGAGTAGAGGAGGGGTGTCGGGAAGACTCCGCAAGCAAGTTGGGTCGATGTGTGCACCGTGGACATGGCTGAGAAATGTGCAAGGGCTAACGCTAAATGCTAATAGATGCCGTTTGCTCAGGTTGTGGGCACACAGGCAGAAGTGGGCATGTGGAGAAACAGAGCAAGAGATGGAGGAAGGGAGGGGTGCTTGGGAGCCTCCGGGGAAAATGTCGTAATAATCAGCCAATCAGAATGAGCAACCCCTCTACACCTCCCCACCCTTCTCTCTCTCTCTCTCTCTCTCTCTCACATCCTTGCTTGTAGACTATCATTCATGCTCTCAATACATCCACCTTTTTTAAAAATTGCCAAGAAGGCAATATAACCATTTGTTTATTAAACGATTTGTGACATTAAAAAAAACCCCAAAAAACTACTAAATAGCAAAGCAGTGCAAAATGATTTGATGAATTGTGAAAAACATCCAGAAATGAGAGAAACATTTATCATTTGTAATTAATTAACATAACAAGCACACAGCAAGTTTCTAATAAGCTTTTCTGCATAAATCTGTCCATCACAGCAGTGCCCGATATCGATCAAACCGTACAGGCGTAATCACTATCCCTTAAGGCATGTAGGAAAAATTATTTCTACTTGCAGATTACGTCTGTGAATATTATTCACAACGGCTCTTTATAACCTTAAACTGCACAGTTAATCGTATTTCAGTTGTGACTGTGAATTTGGGGTATTTTATTTATGTGATATTAATGAGTGCTGCTAACATCAGTTCATTATTAACACACGGAATAAAGGCTTTTAGACTTTTATATCAATTTTTTGATTGGTCGGAAGGTGTTGATTAATTTTCTATATCAGCAGCTCTGGTAATAATGCTGGCTGCAAGATGAATCACAGGTTTATATTAATGCACTTGTACTAATATGTTATAGTATTAGAAGGAATAACAACGATTGTATCTAATATACAAACCTGTATAGTTGTTCATATGGTCATTTTTTTTTTTTTTTGTTGATGTTTCTTTAGCATTTATTGAAAGAGCAGTGTCAGTGCTTTATAACAGTCAGAGATAATGCAATAACTAAGTTTTCCAGTGTGTGTCACGCCACCATAACTACAAAACATGTCTGAGGAACTTCAAGAGAGGACAAAAAAACCAGGCTGCTGAAGGAACAACTGTTAATGACTGCTATAAAGCAAGTGATAACAGGAACTAACATGTTAGTTAATAAATAAATGGTAATCATTGGTAAATTGCTGAGGTATAAGAGGACACTTTGGGGCTTGTTGTTAGAAGAAACTGGATATTATAGTGATACTGATAACGCAGCATTTTTACACAAGAAAGGTTTCATGAAGCATCAAGTGCAAATGTTTACCGAAGGAAAGCATGAAATCTAGCAACTGGGTTTTGTAATTTCAGCTGGTAAACATAAATTTGTCTAATCAGCTAAGCAGATTAAACCAAAAGGAAGTACACACTCAAGCTCACAGGCTCAGTTTCTGCTGTCTATTTTCAATGAAGGCAAAACAAGTCAATTATGAATAACACATGGCTTTCATTTAGTACCCATTTGTAAGTAATTTCAGGCTAAATTGTCATCATTTTATTATAAAACTTGCACTAATAGGAAATATGTATCCAAACCAGAATACAAACATACACATCAGAAATACGAGTTCATATCTGATAACTATGTTCACCACATTATACTTCCTCTCAGTGTATGCACATAACCTTACAGAATTAAGTCACTATATTGAATTTAAAGTATATAAGCTAAACTCTATTGTCTGCTACCTGATAATAGTCCTAATGCGCCATCATTGCAGAAGCCTCAGGTGTAATGGCCTTACTGGGTATTAGCCCAAAACTGACTATGGTAGCTTGACAGCGCATCTGTAGCTTTTGCACAAGATTAATGTCTGTGTGGCACTAAAAAACTACAACATACCGGCATATCAGTTAGATATACAGGACACTTCATCTGGCTCCACTTTGTAAGGATGCTTCTTGGAAAACAAAGTACAATCTCTAAAGCCTAAATCCTCTATGGAATGTGATCATAAAGATTTGCATAAACTCCATTGCAAATCAGGTTTATTGTCAAAATTTACAGACTTTCAGCTGTTTGCAATGAACAAATCAAACAAAAGCAATTGAAATAGTTCAACACAACGAATGCTTCAAGTGGTTTCCCCAAATTCAACTGAAAATGCACCTTATAATGACTTCTCCAGTCTCAAAATTATCCAACTCCTTCATGGCAAGCATCTTTAGTACTTGGTAGATCACCCTTTTGCTGTTATGACCTGCTGCAAATGAGATGCATAGCCAGGCACCAGCTTCTGGCAGCATTCCTGAGGAATCTTAGCCCATTCCTCATGAGCAATGGCCTCCAGTTCACTAATATTCTTGGGTTTGTGTGCTGCAACTGCCTTCTTCAAATCCCACCAGAGATTTTCTATGGGGTTCAAGTTAGGTGACTGTGATGGCCCTGTAGAATCTTCCAGGACTTCTTCTGCAACCAGGCCTTGGTGGAATTTGAGGTATGCTTGGGATCACTGTCCTGTTGGAAGGTCCAATGACGCCCAAGCTTCAGCTTCCTCACAGACAGCATAACGTTTTCTCCTAGGATTTCCTGATACTTCAATGAATCCATCTTGCCTTCCACACACTGCAGGTTTCCAGTGCCAGAGGATGCAAAGCAGCCCCAGAGTATCACCGAGCCACCACAATGCTTGACTGTGGACAGAGTGTTCTTTCTTCATTCTTCTTCCTCCAGACATACCGCTGATCCATCGTGCCGAAAAGTTTGTTTTGTTTCATCGCTCCACAGAACAGAATCCCAAAACTACTGTGGCTTATTTATATGATTTTGAGCAGACTTTTCTTGTGCTTTTGGGTCAGTAGTGATGTACGTCTTGGAGTTCTGGCATGGAAACCTTCTGTGTTTAGTACGCACCTTACTGTGCTCACTGAAACCTCAGTGCCCACTGCCACCAATTCTTGCAACATACCCCTAGCCAGTTCAGGTATTTCATAAGTTCCAGCTCAAGCACACCTGGTGCAACTAATTAAGCCCTGGATTAGTTGCATCACGTGTGCTTGAGACAACACCCGTTTTGCATATTTGTGCTGTTGTAAGGGATTCTATTCAGGGGGTTGAATAATTTTGAGACTGGAGAAGTCATATAAGGTGCATTTTCAGTTGAATTTTGGGAAACCACTTGAAGCATTCGTTATGTTGAACTATTTCAATTGCTTTTGTTTAATTTGTTCATTGCAAACAGCTGAAAGTCTGTAAATTTTGACAATAAACCTGATCTGCAATGGGGGGTTGAATAATTTTGATTGCAACTGTATGTATTTGCATGATAATGTCATGTTAATGTATTATCTTTAAGCTGACTCACCACTGTGTTTAAAATTTCTCACATAGATGGTAATATTAAAACACTCTCCAGGCCTATAAGGACTTGAGTAATACTGGGACCATTTAATCTAGTGTAATTGTAAGAGGTATCGGTAAGTAAAATTTTGTTACATTATTTTCAATTAAAACTGGTTGGTCCGAATTGTGGGATTGAAGACTGTGTTTGTATCAACAGACATGCATAAAAATATTGTTGTGAAAGCATCAGAATAGAATAACCCCTACCCACCGCCCCCCCGTACAAGATGTCAATACAGTGTATTACACACATTTAAGACCAAATGTAGACGTTTTGTCAAATATGCTAGCAATAGAACAAAATGAAAGACAGTCCAGTTTAAGATCATGTTTTTGTTACGTTTATCATGAAACTTTCATAAAATTCACTGGTGTTGCTCTTTAAACTAGGGATTTTCAAACCTTTTGAGTCTGCAAAATTAATTCCATAGACCCTCTGATTTAGTTTATGAATATATTGAAATATCGTTGTAAAAAATGTGTACAATAATATTCTGGCTATTTATTGAAGCCAAAGTGCTTTTTAGGTCTGACCTTTCCACCTACACAACACATTAGGTCCAAGATCACATGATTTATAGGCTGCATGCTTTTGAGTTATTGAGGTTTGTATTAAATAAATTCAATTCAAGCGACCTGTCAAACATAAATATAATAATTTTGATAATGGTGATTTCCATCATGGTGACTGTGAGCTCCACCACTGTAACTTTTCAGAGTTCAGTTTGAGAACCACTGCTTTAAATTACTGAAAAATCTGAAGGGTGCCGTATAATTTCCAAACAGCAGAGGGAAACAGAGACTCTTTCAACTCCTGTGAAGTGCATCTCAGAATTAAAAGCCCTGAAACAGCGTACTGAACTAGCAAAGACTCAGTGGTAGCACTGTAGTGGTAGTGTTGTTGTAGTTATCATATGCACATATTTTTTTAATAAAGACAAAAGACATGCCAGGCCTGCTGTTTCAGCAGGGAAAAAATGCCTAGTGTGAAAGTAGCCTAAGACCTTATACCTCTGATGAATACGATTGAGTATACATTAGGAAAACTGAATTAGTGTAGAAAATAAAATATCTATTCTATCAGGTCATCATTATTTTGACAGCACAAAATCAACACCGTTCGCCTATAGAGCTTCAACATTGTGTTTTAATTATTAAAAAAATGTATTACCTTACCTTCAACAGAGCCAGTGCCACATTGAAGATGATGTTCAGGCCCTGTAGAGAGATTCACAAAGAGGTGTGAGGTGCACAAAGCATGCTGTAAGAGCACAGACATGAATGCTTCTGTAACATGGAGGATTATTTCAGTATTCACTTTTTTTTTTTTTTTTTGCACTACAGATTTTTTTTACACTACAGAACATGTGCTACAATAAGGCGGCTATGAATGATCCTTCAGCTATGAGTGAATTTATTTTTTATTCTTCTGTTATGTGGCTGTTTATTTGTACTTATTGTGTGGAAATAAGCAAAGCAACTTGAAAAAAACCCAGATGAACAAGAGCTAATTGTATGTGCTGAGGTCATAAGCTTGGATGAGATATATTGGGAAGCGAGGACTCGCTAAATAAAATGGTGCTGACTTCCAGCCGAATTTCTCAACACAATATGCAAATGAAGGTTACTATGTAGAGGGAATTTGCATGCCTAGAAATAGCTCAGCAATACCATGAGTGAGTGACTGCTGAGAAGAAGAAGGGAAGCAAATATCAGATAAAGCCTGAGTGATTGACATGTGGATGTGTGCATGCAGAGTGAAGGATGGACAGAAGCTGAACTGTGGGTGGTGCGTGCATGTATATATATGTGTGTATGTGTGTGTGTGTCTGAGAGCAGGTGCTATCACAGTAGCAATGGGAGATGCAGTGCTGAACTCAGCTCCACATGGGAACATCCATCTCAAACATCGCTCAGACAATCCGTTCACATGGCAACACGGAGCTAAAAATATCCCCCTCACTCTATTAATAACTTGGATTAGCGACTCGGACAAACCTGTCCCTAGATGGCGCCAGGAGGCTAGACAGGAATGGTGGGGAAATAAGGTGTGTTTATGTTCTGAGGCAGCTCCATGTGTCCCACTACCCCATCTATGGGCAACAAGAACAACTGTGTAAAATAAAAATTAAAAAAAAAAAAAAGATCCTAGTGGTTGTCTATTAATAGAATCAGCCAAGAACAAGAATCTGAGGCTATCATGGGCACAGATTCACCGAAACTGAGTAGAAGACCAGGTGATTTTTTTTCTTCTAATCTTCAACTGTCCAGTTTGGGCGAGTCTGTGCTCATGATAACCACAGATTCCTGTTCTTGGCTGACAGGAGTGGAATCCAATGTGGTCTTCTGCTGTTGTAGCCCATCCACCTCAAGGTTTCAATATGTTGCGCATGTCGAGATGCTTTTCTGCTCACCACAGTTGTAGAGTGATTATAAAAGTTAGTATATCCTTTCTGGCAGATCGAACCAATCAGGTCATTTTCCTCTGACCTCTCTTATGAACAAGGTGTTTCCACCCACAGAACTGTCACCCACTCAGAGTCTTTTGTTTTTCGCACTCTGTAAACTCTAGAGACTGTTGTGCGTGAAAATCCCAGGAGAACAACAGTTTATGAAATAATCAAACCAGCCTGACTGGCACCAACAACCATGCTACGATCAAAGTCACAGAGATCAGACTTTTTCTTCATTCTGATGTTTGATGTGAACATTAACTGAAGCTCTTGACCTGCATCTGCATGATTTTTTGTATTGTGCTGCTGCCACATGATTTGCTGATTAGATAACAGCATGAATGTGCAGGTGTACAGGTGTTCCTAATAAAGTGGACAGTGGGTGTATATACCTTTGCAACTCCCTGAAATGACTCATTGTCATTTTTATTTTGTGTCATTAAAAAAGTGTTGTAACAGAAACAGCAAGATGTTCCACCATTCCAAATATGTTGCAAGAACAGCTACAGTTCCTCTAGCTTATTAGTCAACAGAATTGCTTCATCCTTTGAGAGAATTAATAAACAAATCCAGACTCTAAAACTAGAGAAAAAAAAAAAAAAAAGGTCATAAATATAGAAAGGTGTCTATGCTTCAAAAGAACTCGAGGAAAGAATCAATGACAGGAGACAGATAAAAAACAAAGAGTGTGATAACTGGGCAGAGAGGCAGAAAGATAGAGACGTGCCCTTAGACACATCTAACAGATTCTCATCATGCGACTCATTGACTGAGACAGACCGAGGAAACTTTTAATTATTCCGCTGCAGGCTACAACCTCAAAGGAACAAAAAGAGCCAGTACACATCTTTTGGAGACATAAACCAGTTTCAAAGAAGTCAGAGAGGAGAGGCTTTAGTGATTCTCTAAGAGATTTATGTTTAACAGAGCTAACTGAAACCAAGCAACTTTAAATAGAAAATGTGTGTAAAAATAAATAAACAAATAAATAAAGAAATAAATAAATAAATAATAATGCTGTTCCTTCATGCTTGATCGGTCTGGAGAAAAAAAAACTGAAAAACAAATAAACACAGCAGCTCATTGTCTTATGATCGTCTTCAATATTGAACTCCTGATGCAATTAAAGAAATAGTTCTACTAATTAAATGTATAGTTTTTCCCTTTACCAAATCTAGTTGATCTTTCAAGATGTTGGCATTTGAAATTTGCTTCTTTAGTATTTCACTGAAGTTTTGAAGTTAATATAGCCTGCAATTATGTGAAGTTTATAGCTACCAGTTTTGCATCATGCAAACCTTAAAAGCCATTGTTTATCTCAGTAATACAACATGTACACAAATTCTTTTATAAAACAGCAGAAAAACTGCATTAAACCATTTTATCTGCAAATTAAAGGGGAATTAATCATCCAGATAATCATCCAGATAACTCCGCACTACCTGGGCCATACCTCCTACCGGAGTCTGACGCTGGTGCAGTGTGATACGAAGCTAAAAACCTTTTAGCTAATGTTGGAGCTATGCTTGTGATGTCAGAAAACACAGACACACCGAACAACTCAACACGGTTTGACGCGAGTGTGTGATGATTTAGACACAACGCCAATCTGGTGGCTATGAGCTTCCCTTGCTTGTTAGCCAATTTAGTCTTGTAAGCTTCAAAACAAAACTAAAGAGATGCAATGGACCCCCATCATGTCTTGGTTGATTTAAAAATCATGTAAATTTCATTTCACCAAACTATTGCTTTAAAAAAAAAAAAAAAAACATATATGGCAGTATAACTAAATTGTTTATGCAAGTTGATGAAAGACGCCATTCCTTTATGTATGAATTGCTCAAATAACACTGGGGGAAAAAAAAAAAAAAAAAAACCCACACAACTGCTGTTCTATTATCTTCTTTTCCTAAAGTGAATTCCTGATGCTATGTAAAGCATTAGTACATAATTGCTGAAGTCAATGAGTGGTTTGTGCACCTCACACAGCAGCAGGTCGGTGATGTGGAAGACCATGCAGAGAGGGAACTTAGCAGTGAAGAGGGTCAGGAACCACTGGGAGGCATACATGTGAGCCTCCAGATTCAGATCCTGGAAGTGAGACCACAAATCTGGGAGCTGCTCCTACACACACAGAACGAAACAGGGAGAAAAAAAAAAAAAAAAAAAAAAAAAAAACAGTTAAGAGAAGTACTATTTGAATTAAAATATTGACCACATCATGGATTTTCATGGATCATGGATGGTTTTCATTCTGTAGTATATACTATATATCATTGCTTTTCCCTTTTATACTTTATAATTGTATGTAATATCAGTTATACTTGTTACACTGTTGCCAAAATAAATATTAACTATAATCAAAATGTTTTTTTGTTTTTTTTTTCTTACTGTTTTACTCAGTGTTTACTAGATTGCTCATATTTTAGATTTTTTAATCTACAATTAAATCAGCCTGCAGGGTCATGGTATTTGGTTTATGACACACGGAAGTACATGGAACATGGAAGTAGCATTTAACTTAGTACTCATTTAACTGGCTGAAGCTTTTTCATAAGAGGGGAAAACAGACAAAGACATGGGGAAAAAATGCTAAAAAGGCTAACAAGTCTGTTATTAGGGGTGCAAACCTCAGGCCTCCACACAATACACAATATGATGTACCTTAAATTTGTGAATGATGATAGAGAAGGACTACTTCAGGGTTATTCCATGTCAAATCATCCAGATTTTGGAAAATTTTCCAGGTGACCTCCACAAAATGCCTTGAAAAAATTCAAGTGCTCATCTACCCATATAATGAAAAATTGCCAAAGATTAGATCAATATCTCTAATAGTTTGATTTACAGCCCTGTAAAATTTAATTATTTTATTTTTTATTTTTGGCAAATTCTTTTTCAGGCAACTTTGGCTGCTTAAAGCTGCAAGAGTAATGGTGGTAGAAGGCTGAAATTTGCTACACTGACTGAATTAATCCCACAGAATTCAAAAATGGTCTCAAACCAAGCTTATCTCTCTTAGGATTTGCATAGTGAGGCTGTAAAATCACCTGAAAACCCAAAATCGTAAAAAAAACATTGGTTTATTTAATAAGCCATAGCTCTAAGACTTAATATGATACAAAGCTGAATTTTTTTTTTCAAATTTCCTACGACATTTCAGTTGATAAACCAGCAATTGTTGTAATTAAAAGTCTATTAAGTGATTTTGCAAAAAATAGCCCTACTATTATGAATTATTATAAATTATGAATGGGATTCATAATTTTTTTCAAACTTGTATGAATATATTTGCACACAGTAACACGCCTGAATTGAAGTTTTTTTTTTTCCAAGTAAAAAACGTATGGTCAGAGGATACTTAAAAAAAAATTATAACTCAAAAAGTAGGCAGAACACCATCTTGATTTGTTTTTGTAGATCATATTCAGAGATTTAAGAATATATGGTAAAAATCTGTAAAGGCTGAATAACTGGTGACATGGTCAAACTGTGGCCTGAAGTAGGGCTATTTTTTGCAAAATCTTAAAAAGTTGCATGCAACTAATTTTTTTTTACAGGAGATCTAATAGACTTTTAATTACAACAATTGCTGGTTTATCAACTGAAATGTCATAGGAAATTTAAAAAAAAAAAATCAGCTTTGTATCATATTAAGTCTTAGAGCTATGGCTTATTAAATAAACCAATGTTTTTTTACGATTTTGGGTTTTCAGGTGATTTTACAGCCTCACTATGCCAATCCTAAGAGAGATAAACTTGGTTTGAGACCATTTTTGAATTCTGCAGGATTAATTCAGTCAGTGTAGCAAATTTCAGCCTTCTACCACCATTACTCTTGCAGCTTTAAGCAGCCAAAGTTGCCCGAAAAAGAATTCGCCAAAAATAAAAAAAAAATTTTACAGGGCTGTAAATCAGAAACTATTAGAGATGTTGATCGAATCTTAGGCAATTTTTCATTATATGGGTAGATGAGCACTTGAATTTTTTCAAGGCATTCTGTGGGGGTCACCTGCAGCCCCCTGGATGATTTGACATGGAATGACCCTTCAGAATCAGAGTTACAGGCAAATAATCTCACTCACCTGTTAAATTATTTACACATCAGTTTAAAAATATTAATTATGTTTTTTACACAGCAGTTCTTTGCCGTTTTTCAAAATAATTGTTCTTCAAGTCAGCTACAGTCAATAATAACCAATGTATGGTAGTTGTATAAATTCAATTCAATCTCTGTTGTATCATTACACTCTCACCTGTTATGTTTTATTCAGTCAGTGCTAATGTAGCTAGGAAATAAGTGAAGCTTATATCTACCAGTTTTGCATCATGCATACTGTATGTTTCAAGCATAACACAGTCACTTCAAAAGACATTGTTTGGGTCAGTAATGCAATACATACACAAAATTTAAATGTAATCTGTTAATTAAAATGGAACTTCAGAATTAAACCTTGACATAAAATTTAAAAAAAAATAAAAAAATCAATTAATCTGGTTGTAGTAAGTCAAGGCAGTAATTCATTCATAAAGCTGAAGATGGGGGTTTCAACTTATCTCTTCAATAAGCCTTTCAAAATTACCTCTTCACACAAGCAGCCCAGACAAATGGAAGCAGAAAAATCTTTTTAGATCTTTAAATCTCTAATTAGAGATTTGATCAGAGATAGTAAGTGGGGATGTAGCCCAAGCACTAACAATAGAAGCTGATTTTTAAACAAGAAAAAAAGGGCTGCTAAAGATGGGAATTCTTACAGAGAGCCTGCTGAACCTGAACAGCACGGGTTCCCACACGGCTCTGTCTCTGTGTGTGTGTGTGTGTGTGTGTGTGTGTACGTACCACCCCTGAACCAATCGATGCCAACACTCTAGTCATGGGGGAACTTATCAATACTAACTGTATTGGGCTGAGTGCTGAAAAGAGGTCCTTTTTGGTGCTAACTGCATTTCAACACAAAATTAAAACCCATTTTGCAGTGGTGTTCCACTAACAGCTTACAGGAAGTGGTGCTCTGAAAGCTCCTCTGGTAAGGTACCTGCTGTTTTCACATTTCACACAGAATGTTACTTACTAAAAACCATAAGCATGCACTAGTGTACCAATGAATCAACAAAAAGTTAATAAGCATACCTTGCAGTTTGTGTGTGTGTGTGTGCGTGTATACATAAGAGCATTTTCACAGCAGATTCAGGTTTCATCATATGATAAAGTTTATCTGGTTACAAGAATGTTTTAAACATAAGTCAGTGCCATATTTTTATAGACTGAAGGGGACATTTTGATTGTACTAACCTGTATCAGGCGCTCCAACTGGTAGAACTTGCAGTGTAGATCCTCAAAGTTGTTCCTGTAGAGATCCCTGAGTTTGTAGTCATACATGATCTTCACCAGCACACAGAACGCTTGCTCCTCTGGCATCTACAAACACACACAGGCTGGTTTTATTGCTGCAATGCATGAATTCTGGTTCTTAACCCAAAAAATAATTATTATTACTTCCAAATGCTTTAGGCCTTTGATAAATGTCTCAAGCTGTCCAGGGGCACTTCCCTAACTAGCAGTACATTTTTCTTTTAAATACTCTTATTGAATATATGTTTCTAGAGACATTCTTACAGAAATATATCTCGTTTTTTTGTCTTCATGATCCACCACAAATCTCTAGGGTTGATTCTTAGCTCAGGTTACTATCTGTGTGGAAGTACTCTTGTGCTTCCTGTATCTATGTGGGTTTCCTTCGGTTTTCACCCACCTCCCAAAAACATGCTGGCAGGTGCACGCCATGCAATGGGACTGCTCTCCTTCTCAAAATGAAGTCCCTCCCCAAAAATTACACAAATTAAAAGCCTTTATTTGGCACATATACATTATACCAGAGTGAAATTCTTTTCTTCGCACATCCCAGCGCAAGGGCCCAAAGGTAGTAGCTTGGTGCTGCTGGGGCTTGAACCCCCAAACTTCTGATCAGTAACCCAGAACCTTAACCATTAAGCATCTTACTGGCAGGGTTGCCAAGTCTTAAAGCCTCAAAATTTCCAGCCCAACTACATTTTAAATATTGCACAAAAACACCTGAAACTAGCCCAAACAATTTCAGACATTAAAAAAAGGGAGACCCATTTTTCTTCTTTTTCTCAGCCTTTGCATGGGGAACTGAGGTCACCATGGGGCAAAGGTATTTCTGATATTCGGTTTCTGCAATACACCTATTTATCATAGCTAGGTACAAATATTATCCAATCCAAAAACCACTTTTCCTTCTCACAATCTTTGCAATATATCTTATAACAGAAATGATTCTTTTCATCGTAGATACACTGTAGACTTAGACTATCCCTTTATTTGGGTTAGCCAATGTTTGTGAAAACTAATTTGATTTAATTCTGATTATTTGCTTTAAAACAATGCCTTGGCACCCAGACTATATTTATACTAGCCAATACATGTTTTTTCCATCTGTATCCTTGTTCCAAACTAGCCCAATTATGCATGCAATCTGTGGCCCTTATTGGCTAGTTCCTTAATGCATGTTTAACCAACCTAAAGTTTATAAAATGAACAAAGTAAAATGAACAAAATACAACATGTGGGTGTATTAGAGCCACAAACATAATGAAATGCATTTAAAGACAATGGTCTAAACGTCTTCTGAAATCTACATGCTATGGAGATGATACCCGCTACTGAATATGGTTCCTGTGAATAAGCAGAAATATTTGAGCTGGATTAGTTTGACCCGGGGAATACAGTGATATAATTTTAAGGGATTTGGCTGATTTAGACAGAATAAAGTGTATGTGTAATTTGGCCAAATTACCATTAACTTATTACACAACAGGTGTGATGATAACAAAAACACGGCACGTACATTACTGTGAGGCTGATACAAACAGGACTGCTATTACTAGGAAGCTGTGTGTTTGGTAATTTGTCTTGTGAAATGTAAAAATTACAGATGATATTACTAACTGTAGCACCACTCTAGCTAAAACAACAGGGCTTTAGTGTGATAACGTGCTTGTGAAATAGGTGATCCCTTCCTCTAAAGATAAGCTGCTCACAGTAGAGGGGAATTCTTCCTGAAAGCCTGCATAATAACAACCTAGAGAACCTCAATCACATGTTAATAAGTAGCAGTTAGCTAAATACTGTATATGCTGAAACTCACACAAATTAACAGAAAATTCAAATCCTAAAAAATCAGTTACTAAAAAAAAAAAACCCAGAAGTTGAGAGTGAGGTTCAATGATAAAAGCAACAGTGAGAGATTAGATGGAGAGCCTGAGATGAGTGAGATAGCAGGAACAATACTAGGCTGAAGAAGGAGAAAGATACTGAGAATGTAACAATGCTGGAGACCAAGAGCCAGTGAGTGAAAGTCAGTGAGAGACTGGGAGCAAGACGGAGAGGGCAAGAGAGATTGGTGTTACATAAAGGGCTTGTGGTGGATGAGAGGGAGAAAATTGAGAAATTGAGGACAAGATCCTTAGTGAGCCATAGGCTTTGACAGAGATTGCCAAGCGACTGTATGTGAAACATTTAAAATGTATGAAAGCAGAGAGAGTCTGAGAAATCGAGTGAGGTCTCATACTCTGTCATAATGTGGTTAAAGTGAAATGGTTTGCTGCAAGTGCTGTAGAAAGCGTTTGTCTGGTGCCAAGTTGTAGACCGTGTGTGTGGTTGTATTTGAGGGAGAGAGGTTAAGGTGGGTATTAAATCACAGAGACAGTGTGTGTGTCCAGAACTGAATGGGCTCCTGCAGGTAGACAGTCTAAGGCATTAATATTCCTGTCACCTCCTGGGCTTCCTGGGTAAGAAAACCTCCATACATAAACACACTTCCAGAAGGCAGAGGGTCTGTAGAAATGTTCACGTATTACTTGCTCAGTCTTAAAGTTACAGTTTGTAAAGTTTCAAATTTATAATGTTGAAAGAGTTTAGGTCTTTACACATTAAACAAACTCAAACATTCGTTTCAGACTTCATTTTAAAATATTCTGACCCAGAAATTAGCCAGAACAGAGCTGCTCAGTTTTCTGTAAAAGGCAACTCTTGAGGCTTGTATACTTTTGACAGAGGAGGAGAATTAAATTGTGAAAAAAATAGGTTTGTCATTGTTTTTATTGCAATTCCCTCTCAGTTAATAGATGGCTGTGAAATATAATAGATAACTGCAATCTTAAATCTTTTCTAACTTTTACCCTTTTTGCAACTCCCTGAAATTGCTCTCAAATTTTCAACACATATTTGCTATTTGACTTAATCACCGAAGGTGCTGGAACCTTATTGTAATTCTTAGGATTTTTCTTCTTCCTCTTAAACCAAACTGTAAGTTGTAAAGACATGAAACGTGGTAATTGAATCAAATCAAATCAGTAGTACTCCCTCCCATTACTCAGGCAAGCAAGATGGGCCTGATTGGCGACCTAATTACTGAGAAAAGACATGGTCACCATCAGCCATTCAGCTTTCAGGAAGCATCTGATATTGAGACATCATCATGCCACTTGAATAGTAGGTTCGGGTAGGGACTCAAAACCAAAAATTTGTAATAACTTTAAATTTGTGATAATTGTTATAATATGCAAAATCTGCTTTTGCAAACTAGTCCTAGGATTTTTGGCCTATCTTCACAATTGTGGTATCAAACTACTCAGCAGAGTGTGAAACTCAGTAATTGTCAAAAACCTGTTGAGATTTGTAAACAATTTGGCCACTAAGGGGGCGGAGCTGGTTTATTCAAACAGCTGTAATTCATCAGTGGTTGGATGGATTTGAACCAAACTTGAAAAACCTGTTAAGGACAAGGTTATGAGGATGTCCACATAATCAGGGTGTGGTTAATGGGCATGGTCATTGAAAGGGGATGGAGTTAGCTTAAATTAGCTGTTTCTCAAAAACCAAAAGTCCTTCTGAGTTGAAATTTGGTGTTCTGTATTGTTCTACTAACCTGTAACTGGATTTTTAATCATTTAATTACTTGAAAAACAAGTAATGGGCCTTCAGCCAATCAGATTTCGGCAGGCACTTCACACAACTACCACTAAGCTATCAAAACTTGATAAGTATTTTCATCTATGGTCTCTTTATTGTTTTTTGTATCTTGGCAAGAACTGGCCTCTGAGGGGTGCTATTTGCAAGAGTGCTTGGACCCCAAAGATTGCAGCTTGCGGCAATACTATATATATTTTTTTTTTGCTTTTGGTTTTCCATGCCTTATTGTTGCCACACTACTTCTTTTTACAATCTGCCATTCACCTTGAATTGTAATAGTACAAGTGTTTAATACTTACATGCAACAGCAACACTGCAGCCAGGAAGGACTGGCCTTGGCAATATCCAATCTCCTCGTCATACACAGAGTAAGCCTGCAGACAAAAGGCCCTGCTAGTTCACATAAAATAATTTTAAAATAAGAGTTCAGGTTACATCTTATACTCACAAACCTTTTGTGTAAAAGGTTACATTACTTTTTTTTAAACCCGTTTTTTCCCCTCAATTTGGTCGCGTGTGAAGGCTAGTACATGCTTCCTCTGAGACATGTGAAGAAGAGACCTTATCTTTTCAAACTGCTGCTCATGCTATGTCACAGGGCAGCTAAAGACACTAGGAGGAAAGCACTATCCATCTTCTTCTGCATACATGGGTTCAGAGATGCCCACGATTGGCTAGCGTCTCGCCGAGTAACACTATCCCTTATACCTTGTAGCTAAAGTCTTCAGGAAGGCAGATCTCTAGGAACAGGGCTGTTGACCACTGATATAGACAAATCTTTATATGCAAATAAGTAAATGAGATTGGAATACATCTTGGCTAATTAGGTTTCCGGAACACAAAATTGAAACTGGGAGCAGTATGTGTGATGCAAAAGGCTATATCAGTGATGTCTAATCTTATCCACAATGGGCCAGTGGGGCTGCAGGTTTTCACTCCAACCAAACAGAAGTCACACCTGATTCCGGTTGTTTATTCACTTTGTCTTGGCCTTCAGTCAAATATCAGGCATGGCTCCTGCTTGATATTATGACAGAAATGACATAATTTTTGAATGAGCATATTAATAAAACGCTGTGATTTGAATTACAGCCAGAACCACTGTCAGAGCTGCTGTTATAGAATATTTATACCTTCTGATCAATCAAACTCAACAATTCAACAACTCTGGGATTTACAGATGCAAATTTGAACCATCAGGCTAGAAAAAAAGAGCAATAAGACCTATAATGTAAATATTGCCTAAATTTTTTCCTTTTCCTTCCATCAGTATTATTGCTCACCTTGCAGATCTTATAGAGCGAATCTTGGCCATCACCATCTGAGTCCTTAAAGTAGTCGTGAGCTGGGAAGGTGCGATGGATGTCTCTGGTGATGACACCTTCCTGTGGTGAGTCCTGGAGGTCACATCATGCAACCAAACACAGAGAAAGGACATGTTGTAATGTGGTCGCCTAGTGGCTTCATCCTTGTAACACTACAGCTGAAAATAGCATCCTACAATAGGCTAATTGGTGGGTGGGGATGATGCCAAGTCCACAATGAGATTTACAGCACTTTCACTCCTATAAATATAAGCGCAAGCAGTTATTAACAGGGTCTAAGAACTTTTCACCACGATGGAGGACAATGCAGAGCTCTGAAATATGACCACTGTCCTCTGCACAGAAGCGAGTCATTACTGTATTTCCTCTCCATAAACCTGAAGTCTAATTACGACTATATTAATTCTGCAGCAGAATGACAGTCATAAATATAAACTACAAAGAACTGTACAGTGTGTGGAAAATAGTCAGCCAAAGGAAAGAAAGTTTAAATTAGATTTCACACTGCAACTAAGTGTAAGACAGCAATGATTACAAAAAATAATCACAACTGTCAACACATTCAATGTATAGGTATTTTACAAAAGCACTTTTCCTCCTTACAGCCGTTTGATGTACTGCACTTGATAGCTGAATGAGTCAGGCTGAAATGTCTGTTGTCAACAAAGCAGAAGTGAGAGGCAGAAAGTCCTTGAGAAAGAGAATAAACATTTAATCCTGAAGTGTTTACACAGCTCAGACTGAAGGAGAGAGAAACACGGCACAACTTTTCTTTTCAGTGTGCTGAGCGTTTGATAGCTAAATGACAAAGAAGACAAAGCACACACAGTGTTTATTTTCAACATATTCAGAAATCTTTTGAAGGCCTTCAGAAATCACTGAGACATGCCAGCACATCGGCCTGCAAGAAGAGCAGGGCTATTCGCAATAACTAGAATTTTTACTTGGCAGGGTGATCAGTCTAAAAACAACTGGGCATGTTGCTGACAGAGAATCAGAATAAAAGAAGGAATGAAGAGGATCTAATCTTAGAATCCAGTAACTTTGCCAATCTCGGAAGCTTGAGCTATACTGGTGCTAGCAAACTGACATCAATCACTGAATAAATACCAACAAATTTCAAATTAACAAACAGTCAACCTCTACCCAAATAAGCCACCACATTACTTGATTGAAAACATGCCAATACAATGAGTATTAATAGTAGAGTTGTATGATATATATGATGGATATATGATGTAATATTTTTATTGAGATATGGCCTGTCTGGCACCAACAAGATCACAGTCAAAGTCACTGAGATCACTCCTAACCCATTGGCTAACTAGACGCATTAATAAGCAGGTGTACAGGTGTTCCTAATAAAGCAGCAGGTGAGTGCACAATATTACACACGTTTCTCAAGTCAAGTCAATGATTCAGTTCATTCTTCTAGGGGCCTTTTTGTGACCGAGCTTGCCAGAACTTTGTCAAAGTACATATGCATGCACAAATGACACTCTTTGGGATATTATCAAATCAGTGCCTCAGTTTATTAGGTATAACAATCTAGTTAATAATAAACCAACAGGTTTTTCTACACATGAGCATGTTTAATATCAGTTATCCCAGTGGATGAACTTCAAGGTATGCAAAATTTGCAATCCAGAGTTTCATTAATCAAATGTCTGTCTCCAATTATTTATTACTCAATACATTAGGGAAGGGTTTCCATATACTAAGGACGCAGGAAGCCATATTGAAATGCCTGACAGAGAATTACATGCTATGCACTAATTATGAATAATGTCTTTCTCGTTGACATTATGCAGGCTCATTGTGGAATTAATACAGTTCTTTGACCTTCAGAGATTTCATGAGAGCATTTCATGAGAGCACTTCATGGAGATGAGTTTGCGCTCAAATGAATAGCAAATATGTTTAAAATTCAAACACAATTGCTTTATTTATATTCTAAATGATAATAATAATGATAATAATAATAATAATAATAATACAGTTTGATTCATGTATTCTGAATATGGTACATATTCAGAATGGCCATTATATATTCTTCTGTGTTTGTGTATATCTCATACTAAATAGTTTAAATCTTCAAACAAAAAACAAAGACAACCTGAGTAAACACACAATACAGTTTTTATTTATTTATTTTTACTGAAGCCAAAAAAGGTTATCCAACACCTATCACCCATGTGAAAAACTAACTGCCCCCTTAAAATTAAAATCTGGTTGTGCCACCTTTAACAGCAATAACTGCAACCAAATGCTTCTGACACCTGGAGATCAGTCTTTCACTTACTTTTAGGACTAAGACTTACGCCTATGCTTTGGATCATTGTCTTGCTGCATAATCCAATTGTGAGTTTCAACTTACAGACTGAAAACCGGACATTCTCCTTTAGGATTTTCTGGTAGAGAGCAGAATTCCATGTGTCCCTCAATTATTGCAAGTTGCCCAGGCCCTGAAGCACTAAAGCATCCCCACACCATCACACTTCCACCACCATACTTCCACCACCATGCTTGACCGTAGGTATGATGTTCTTTTAGTGGAATTCTGTGTTTGGTTTACGCCAGATGTAACGAGACCCATTTTCCAAACTTTCGACTCATCAGTCCATAGAACATTCTCACAAAAGGTTTGAGGATCATCAAGGTGTGTTTTGGCAAAATTTAGACTAGCCTTAATGTTCTTCTGGATTAGCAGTGGTTTTCACCACTCTTCCATGGATGCCATTTTTGCCCAGTGTCTTTCTGATAGTGGAGTAGGTCCTTTGATGTTGTCCTTGACTCTTTTGTGACTTCCTGGATGAGTAGTTGCTGTGCTCTTGGAGGAATTTTGGAAGGTAGGCCACTTCTAGGAAAGTTCACTACTGTGCCAAGTTTTTCCATTTGGAGATAATGTCTCTCACTGTGGTCCTTTGGAGTTCCAGAGCCTTTGAAATGGCTATGTAACCCAGACTGATGTATTTCAATCACCACCTTCCTCATCATTTCTGGATTTTCTTTCAACTTTGGCATAGTGTGTTACTGGGCAAGAGCTTTTAACCAACTTCATGCTGTTAAAAAGTTCTATTTAAGTGTTGATTTGATTGAACAGGGTTTGCAGTAATCAGGCCTTGTTGGATCTAGTCCAGCTGAACCCCATTATGAATGCAGTTTCATAGATTTGGGGAATTAGTAACTACTGGGGCAAATACATTTTCACACAGGCCCAGTTGGTATTGGATAACTTTTTTGCTTCAATACATAACATTATCATTTTAAAAACTTTTTTTTTTTTTTTTTTTTTTTTTGTATTTTCTGTATTATCAACTCAGGTTGCCTTTGTTTTATCTTAGATTTTACACAAAAGGTTTATACAAAAATAGAAGAAACCAAATACTTTTTCACACTTTTTCAATCTGTGATTTGTCAAGTCTCTTGAAACTTTAATTAACTGACAAAAGAACAAAGAAAAGATATTCAATATTTTCACTGACCAACTTAACTGTATTTTGTAAATATAAACAAATTTAGAATTTGATGCCTTCAACAAACTCAAAAAAAAAGAAAAAAGTTGGGACAGAGGCATGTTTACCACTGTTACAGCATCCTTCCTGTTAATTACATTTTTTAATCCTTTGGGAACTGAGGATACTAACTGTTGCAGTTTTGCAAGTGGAATTTTGCCCATTCTTGCTTGATCCAAAAATTCAGCTGCTCAACAGTCCTTGGTCACCATTGTCTGATTCTCCTCTTCATGATGCGCCATTGGAGACAGATCTGGACTGCTGGCAGGCCAGTCAAGCACACGCACTCTGTGTCTACGTATAATTACGTAGGGTTAGGGTTAGTTACTTAGGGTTAGTATAATATATTTTAAACATTTAATAAAATTTAAAAAAATTAAGCTTTTTAAAGATTAAGTACAAAATTTAATATGACTTCTAGTAAGTTTTTGAAAAAAATACATTTAAATATTTCATAAAAAGATCATGATATCTGAGAAAAGTGTACTCTCACATAATCCATCACAACATCGATATTATCTCATCATATCGCCCATCCCTAAGATCCAGTTATTCCAAACATACAGCCGTGGCCAAAAGTTTTGAGAATGACACGAATATTAATTTTCACAAAGTCTACTGCTTCAGTGTTTTTAGATCTTTTTGTCAGATGTTACTAACTGTTACTGAAGTATAATCACAAGCATTTCATAAGTGTCAGTGGCTTTTATTGACAATTACATGAAGTTTATGCAGAGTGTCAATATTTGCGGTGTTGACCCTTCTTTTTCAAGACCTCTGCAGTTCGCCCTGGCATGCTGTCAATCAACTTCTGGGCCACATCCTGACTGATGGCAGCCCATTCTTGCATAATCAATGCTTGGAGTTGGTGGGTTTTTGTTTGTCCACCTGCCTATTGAGGATTGACCACAAATTCTCAATGGGATTAAGGTCTGGGGAGTTTCCTGGCCATGGACCCAAAATGTCGATGTTTTGTTCCCCGAGCCACTTCGTTATCACTTTTGCCTTGTGGCAAGGTGCCCCATCATGCTGGAAAAGGCATTGTTTGTCACCAAACTGTTCTTGGATGGTTGGGAGAAGTTGCTCTCTGAGGATGTTTTTGTACCATTCTTTATTCATGGCTGTGTTCTTAGGCAAAATTGTGAGTGAGCCCACTCCCTTGGCTGAGAAGCAACCCCACACATGAGTGGTCTCAGGATGCTTTACTGTTGGGATGACACAGGACTGATGGTAGCGCTCACCTTTTCTTCTCCGGACAAGCTTTTTTCCAGATGCCCCAAACAATCGGAAAGGGGATTCATCAGAGAAAATGACATTACCCCAGTCCTCAGCAGTCCTCAGCAGTCCAATCCCTGTACTTTTTGCAGAATAGCAGTCTGTCCCTGATGTTTTTCCTGGAGAGAAGTGGCTTCTTTGCTGCCCTTCTTGACACCAGGCCATCCTCCAAAATTCTTCGCCTTACTGTGCGTGCAGACGCACTCACACCTGCCTGCTGCCATTCCTGAGCAAGCTCTGCACTGGTGGTGGCCCGATCCTGCAGCTGAATCAACTTTAGGAGACGGTCCTGGCGCTTGTTGGACTTTCTTGGGCGCCCTGAAGCCTTCTTCACAACAGTTGAACCTCTCTCCTTGAAGGTCTTGATGATCCGATAAATGGTTGATTTAGGTGCAATCTTACTAGCAGCAATATCCTTGCCTGTGAATCCCTTTTTGTGCAAAGCAATGATGGCTGCACATGTTTCCTTGCAGGTAACCATAGTTAACAGAGGAAGAACAATAATTTCAAGCACCACCCTCCTGTTAAAGCTTCCAGTCTGTTATTCTAACTCAATCAGCATGACAGAGTGATCTCCAGCCTTGTCCTCGTTAACACTCTCACCTGTGTTAACGAGAGAATCACTGACATGATGTCAGCTGGTCCTTTTGTGGAAGGGCTGAAATGCAGTGGACATGTTTTTTTGGGATTAAGTTCATTTTCATGGCAAAGAGGGACTTTGAAATTAATTGCAATTCATCGGATCACTCTTCATAACATTCTGGAGTATATGCAAATTGCCATCATAAAAACTGAGGCAGCAGACTTCGTAAAAATTAATATTTGTGTCATTCTCAAAACTTTTGGTCGCAGCTGTACTTCAGTGCATTGTCTATGGGAATGAGGAACATTATCATTCATTTATGTGTTCTTGTTTATAATGACTTTGTGCCATTATAGAAGGAGCCATTCATAATTTTTTTCTATTACATTTTTATCTATTATATTTTATTTTTATACTCTTTATATATTGGTGCGGTCATAAAAAGCATTTCACTGCGTGTCATACTATGTATGGTTATGTATGTGACAAATAAAGTTTGATTTGATTTGAATTAAGCCTCGAGCAGACAGTTTTTGAATGACACAATGCTGAACTGGCCATTCTGGGATACAATTTTTGAAGCATGCCAGTTCTGGATATTTGGGAGTGGTCCAAGTGAGCAGCTCCTCAAGAGAAATCTGTCCCAGTGTGCTTCCTGGCCAGAATGAGCTTCTGGAAGGCACATACTGTAGAGCGGCAGATAAAAGGCTTCAGCGCTGACAGATGAGCTTCTCTCCTTCTCGGTCTCTCTTGCGCGCACGCACGCACACACACACACACACAAACACACACACTTACTTGTTGTGAGCGTGACAGACACATAGCTGCCACAAGCCATTTGTTAGTTTGAGAATAAAGCACTGGAGCCGAAGCCTTGGAATGAATGCCATTCCATAACACAGTGAAATGAGCGTAACATCTATCTACAGCCTTCTAATGTAAACCGTCAGCACAGAAATGCAGCCACGCTGACACTTCTGAAACAGTATTACAGCACAATTGCACAAGTCCTTTGCTAAAATATTTATCAAAAAATCATCTTCAATTGTCTACAAGTTTACAATCAATCAAGACTATTCATCAGCAGTATGCAGTTTTGAAGCCACACTGCATTTTCTTAGCTTTCTTAACTACCATGAGAGTTTCCTCTGAGAATTCCTTCCCACAATCCCCTTTTGAAATACTGTGATTTTTTTAAATGAAAGATAAAATCGTAATTAGGTGTCTCTTAGAACATGCTGACTAAATGTAGCTGTGGTGTTTTTGCAGCTCTCATCAAATCCTCTATATAATATGTTAATATAAGTCAGTGGTCAGGAGTGACATTATACAGTCATATACACTCACCATCCACTTTATCAGGAACACCTGTACACCTGCTCATTCAATTGTCCAATCAGCCAATCATGTCGCATAGCTCAATGTAAATTCGGTTAATTTTTACATCAAACATCAGAATGAGGGAAAAAATGCGATCAGTGACTTTGATCATGCCTACTGATCTCCTAGGACCAAAACTGGACAGATGAAGACTGGAAAACAATCAGGCAAGGGTTTTTGCCAACTGCCCAGTTTGAGTGAGTCTGTACTCACTGTAGCCTCAGATTCCTGGTCTTGGATGACAGGAGGGGAATCTGACGTGGTCTTCTGCTATATGTTTTGACGTGGTGCATACTGGGATGCATTTCTGCTCACCACAGTTGTAAAGAGTGGTTATTCGAGTTACCGTAGCCTAAATGTCAGTTCTGCATGCAGAACTGCTGCTCACTGGATGTGTTTTTTTTTTTTTTTTACCTATGTAAACTCATTAGACTGTTGTGAGTGAAAACCCCAGGAGATCAGCAGTTTCTGAAATACTAAGTCTGACACAACTGCCGGTCTGACACAACAATGCCAAAGTTCTGTATGAGTTTTAGACCAGTATCTACATGTATTTAGACTTGTATCTGCATGAGTTTATGTACTGCATATGCTGCTTTCATATAACTGACTGACTAGACAATTACCTGAATAAGCAGGTGTACCAGTGTTCCTAATACAGGGAATGGAGAGCGTAAGTCAATGTTCAAGAGTGACATTATCATATATACACCATAAACCTTAGATATAGGAAATCTAGATGTCACTCTGAGCCTAGATTAATGGGTCTGTGATAAAGGATGGGCCTCCCAATCTGATATTCAGCCAGTTTAACAAACCACATTCACAATAAACACACTCTGACAGCTATGTTGGTCCACAGCGCCATTAACAAATGACCACTTCAAGTTCCCAGGCGTCATTTAACACCAGACATGGACGGCCAAAATCTCTTTGACAGGGCGAGTTATGAACAGTTTGATTCAATTAACAGCGTGTGTCACTACAAATCTAAAGTGTCATTTATCAACCGACTCCAGAGAGGAAGAGACAGGCAGTATTTCTTCTCTCACCTGTACCACTTCATTTCAAGTCCTTGTGCTCCACTAATTAGCTTTATCAAAGAGCAGCCAGCTGAATAAGGAAGCGGAGGGGATAACAGAGAAGCGAGTGATTTATTAGTGAACAGATTCTAATCGAAAAACAAAGAAGCAGTATTGTCTTAGTATTGTTGTTGGATTATGATAATCACAATGCATCGTCCCATTATAGAGTACTGAAACCTTTACTTCACTGTTACATTATCATAGTTTAATGCAGAGTGTATAAAGTGGAGTTTGTATTTTAAAAAAAAAATATGATTCTAGTCCATGCTAGTTTTTATTTCTGGCTTCTGGTTACATTTTTCAGACCCTGAAATTAGATCCACCCACAGCTGTAACAGAGGCGCTCATCTCTGCTGCTTTTCATAAAATCAACTCACTATATTTAATTTAATTCAGCTAATTTTAAACAGGTGAGGTCAGCTGTGAGAAAGGGGAAAGTTTTCATATTTTCAATCCAATCAATTTCACATTTAAAAAGGATTTATATATTTTTAAAAATATAAATAATGTTAATAAATTAGTTGCTAATATTAAACTAATGTGATTAACTTATTACAGCTTATTACAGATGCTTCTGAATCAGCTTCTTAAAAGGAACACTTATTCTCAGGCCAAATTTATGTACATTGCAGTTTTATTTAATGAGAATGAAAAGAAAAGAAAAAAAAAAAAGGACAGGGGGGGGTCATAAAGGTTTACACTTTATAATCTTATATATATACTCTATCTTTATGATTAGCTTATCACCACAACAACAAATAACAGCAGACTTGAAATGTGTTCAATTTTCTATGCAGTTCCTTTAACATAAGGCTTGCAAAAAACCTGAGCTGATGCAGTACAAGGAGAAGGCAGAAACACAGAAAAAGGTGAAGGGGAAGAAGCAAACCAAACCAAACCAAAAGCAAGCACCACAACAAAGTCTGCCGCTTTCAATTGGATTCCACTGTGAGGGACAAAGAGCAGGCAGATGGCGATGGACGTCTCCCACTTCACCCATGGGCTTTTGCTGCCACTCGGAAAATTAGAGACGCTTAGAGGTCTATAAAAAGACTCCCTTGCTGCTAAGAAACCATGTCTGAGTGGCTCAGCTTTGGCCGTCAGTTCTGATTCATTCCAGGTTGAAATGGTGATGTGATCGACCTCAAACAACGCTGACCAGGGGTCAGATTAAACGATAACCCTAGACACAGAATCCTCTCAGCTAGAATCAATGAACTAGATAAAGGTTTAGAGCACCAGGCAAGATGGCCACTACAAAAACACAAGATGATTGAAGAACCTTGAGCATGTTAGCCATGAAGGGTTTTAAACGCTAATTAGTTCTACTTACTCAACCAGCAGTGATGGGAATACCACTTAGAAATGAAATATTAATAAAAGGTCAAGCAGGAGTGATAAAATGGCTCAAACTGGATTAAATAACATAGGAGTAGAAGTGCAGATTGTTTTTATTTTAAATACAGTCATGGGAAAAAAGAAAATATACCCTCCTTCAATTTTATGTTTTTTATTCATCACAGGACCACACAACTGTTATTTAGGAATTTTAAATAAAAAGATAGAATTTAAGGAGGGTTTACTTTCTTTTTCCCATGACTGTAGTTGTATAATAGTGTCTAACAATAGCTGAGCCACAGTGCCTAGAGCACACTAGGATTGTTACAGCTTGAAATTTTATTTATCGACCAAAATGGATTTCCATGTGTTTAATCTTCCATGCAATTCCTTTAACAGAAGAGTCTATATAGTGCAATGGCTCTAACCGATTTTCCCTCTTTTTTCAGCTTCAAAATGGCTTGCTTTTCTCCCAAACATAGCTTCCTGGTCTTCATGTTGGTTTATCCTTTTACACAACAAATGCAGTCTACTCAGGCAAAACCCAGGGCTCAAACCAAGAGTAGACATTCAGAGCTATTAAATGTCACTGACACCTGTCAGTCACATGTTCTAATGTTTTTGATCACTTGAAAAATGTGTGGGTCCAAGCAAAAGGTGACATGTTCTAAGCTGTTTATCACATCTTTTTGGGAAATTTTGGGGTTCTTTGAGACTTCTTTTTGCATCAGATGATCTGCTCATGGGCTGAATTTGCTGGGAAGGCCAGTCCTGGACAAACTGGCAGTCATTCATATTATATATATATATATATATATATATATATATATATATATATATATATATATATATATATATATATATATATATATATATATATATATATATATATATATATATATATGAGTGATGGGATATATTCATTCTCAAAGGATAAAAAATTACCAACTTGGTGGTTTGAAATTATGACTTACGACCTTTAGTCAAATGTAGCAAATCCATTTTAATTTGTTTTTTGAAAAAGTCAGTGGTGAGGTAACGGTCCAATCATACACCATGAACCCGTGAAACCCTGGCCCTGTAAAAACCCTAATACACACTTGAATGTGTACATTCTTGCTTTAATGTAGACAATAAATAAACACTAGGTATACATTATTTCACATTTCCTATTGCTTATACAACTTTTGTGAGTTCTCAGTAGACATTTTGTTGTTGGACTACATAATGAATTGGACAGCCATCATCATTCCCCCTCATATTACAATTTCTGTCCAGCTTTACACACATGACAGCATGCAGATTGTGTTTTCAGGGTTCAGAAAAACCACTTCACTGGGAACATTAATCAAAACATCCATACCCACACACAAACACATTTACCCCATTAGGTTCCCCATAATACAAATTAATGGCACTATAAATAAACTCACTGAATCAGCTGCGATAATACACAGCTGACGGCCATGTTAAGGGCTGCATTAGCCCCTCATCATCTCACTAGACGTGTACTGTAGTGTGCAGTGAAACGGAGGAGTCCGTGGGTAGCACTTAGTGCACATGGCCTGTGTGCTGTAGTACTCGCTGTTCTTTGGACGTCTGCACAGAATAAGGGGAGGGTCCCTAATTACAGACTAGTGCACAGGCAGCATTAGCCAGCAGTAAAGAAGCATGAGTAGGTGACTTATTTAGAGTGTCTGAAGAAAACGTGCACAGTTTGTGGCCATGAAGATACCGCTAGAGTATGTTAGGGGTGATGGGGATGGGACTGTAAATTTCTCAAAAAATTTTCCATTCAGACATTAGCAGTAGCACTACACTATGTATTCATATCTGAAACCACAGAAAGTGAAAACTGAGTCACTACCCTGGACTGACAGAAATGTTTGCCACTTGTGTCCGTACATAAATCTTTTTATGATGCATTTTTTATGTATGTATATCAGAGCTGTTTTGGTAGCACTAGGGGGACCTACACAATATTAGGGTCATCTGGACAAAAAGTAAGCTGAGATTACATTTGATAAAGGCAGGAAGTAAAGCAAAAGATTATTTAAAAGGATATACACAACATGTAATGCATGGTTGATGCCAAATGCATCCAGTCTTCTCTATGTGACTCCTGCTTGGCTGAAACAAAATCCTGCATCCATACCAGCACTTTGCGTAAAGATAGGACACTTCTGATCTATTCTGTTAGTTTAAACGCAACGTCAGGCTGATTTGGTTATTTCTGTAAGCTGAGCTTTTAACACCAATGAAGGACTCAAGCTGTAATTCTGCCACAGTATGGGGTTCATCACACAATGCTTGAATGATTGAATGTTCACTTGGCTGTCTATTCTCTTTCACTCTCTCTCTTTTCCTGTGCCTTTGTCCTCCTCAACCTCCTGCATCTCTCTCTCTCTCATCCTCCTCTCTCTCTCTCTGCCAGCAAGCATGAAAATGAAATGCTACTTTGAGTGCTGCCTCATAAATGCTGGGTTACTGACAAATAGTGTTCATAAATAAACAGAGGAATGCACATTGTGCATGGTGATACAGTCCCAAACACCCATAACCTCCACCACACCATCGCTTAAATGGAAAAAGTCAACATCAAAATAACTTACATCTTTAACTATTACATGGACATAACATTAAGTAAACTTGCTGCTAATAGTCTTTGTTTAAGAAACGCATTATACAACACCAGTGTTGACTGACTTGAGGAAGCAAGCGCCATCAGGTTTGGTCTGTCTGATCCAATGTTGCATCTGGATAAAGATAATACCGGCGTCCTTTATGTCTATTGATCCGAGCCAGGCTCACCTTGGTAAGGTCTCCACAGAGAGACTGGACACAGCAGAGCGCACAAGCAGGCTGCTTTTTAACGTCAGATACACAGTGCAATGTGTAGACATTATCTCAGATTGTTGTGTAATTAAGTACTACTTATATAGTGAATTTTATTCACATTTATGCCAGCATACTTGCTAAATGGCAATGCTTCACAAGAGTTACTAAAAATATGGACAAAATAAAATTATACTCAGTGTTATAAAGCAATAAGCATTATATACAAGCAATAAGCCACTGGAGGATGTGTGAGATTTTATCATGGGTGTTCTTAGGCATGACATTAAGAGGAGTGGCTTATTGCTTTTATATATATAAAATAAATTCCAAAGTAGTAGTGGAAGACCTGTGAGATGCACGTTTTGTTTGGTAAGCGACATAACAGACAAATATTAGGGTATTTCACAGTTAATTCAGGCACATTAATTCAGAATTGAGTTATTGTGATACAGTCACAGGTGTCCATATATCGAGGATTTTACAACAGCTTTGAATATGTTCAGCCAATCAGATTTTAGAACCAAAATTATCCATTTTTTAAATTCTGATTTTATCTAGGTGTTGTTTTGAAGCAGAATGTTTAATAGCCAGGATGTTATCCCACTAGTGTAACCTCACAGCTGCCGATTGCTACAATTCACACTTCTGGTGGAGGCATGTCTCCACGGACTGAGAAGACTCAACATCTAACATTAAATCTCCCAGCCTGTCTACTTCACACCAAAATGCTGTTCTGTACCCATTATAACCTCTTCCCATCGCACCAGTCGGCAGAGACAGACTAGATGCAAGACTAACATTCTCTGCAACTGTGCAATGAGAAATCAGTCATATTATTCTAAATTCTGCTAGAGTAAATACTCGAACCATTTGCTTAACACAAATTTCACCCGTACTCACTGGCTACCCATTTCATACCCACAGTTACACTGGCTACCCATTTCAAAGAATCAAATACAAACTCCAGCGTCTCATTTACAAACTTTACACTATGTGGCCTTGCCCCATGTAATCTCTCTGAGCTCCTACAGTAAAGGCCCATGCTCAGACTCCCAGGTCCACCAATACTGGTCTACTGGTGGTGACTAAGACCAGACTGACATCAACTCCCACTTCCTTCTCCCATTTTACATCAGCTTAAAACATATCTTCTATTTTTGCCAACACTTTCCCTTTCTTCTTCCTACTTTTTATTTATATATTTTTGTGCATATGTATGCATACAGTGTCCCTGAGCACTATATAACTGCAACACATTATTATTATGCACAGTTATGATAAAACTACTACCAAGAGCTATTTAAAGCAAGATTGTAAGCCTGATTTTTTTTTTCTTCCACTGGGGTCATGAAAATGTTGAAGTGAATTGAACGTCACATTGAATTTACCAACAAGGAATTCATCCACATCTGGAGATCTGTAGAAAACACATTACAGACAACACTAACAGTGCTTCTCACTGAAAACCCCCACAGTGCTTGCTCTGGTCTCATTAAAGTCATGACTGATGCATAGTCTTTTCCCTCAATGGGTTCTAGCTCTTTAAAATCAGCCTGACAACAGTAGTAGGGAAAAAGGCTCACTCCCAAGCCTGTGAAAGGAATAGTGTGAACCTCTCTGAAAAGCAAGCTGACAGTGAACAACGTTCCTGTGAGCCGTGCTGGGAGACACCGGATGGCTACGTTGGCTATGAGTGGCTTCCAGCCTTTGCACCATCACTCAGGGACAGATGGGTCTAGAAGATTCAGTAGTGAGGACACAGCGTGAGCATATCGATTGTAGTTTCATTGCTCTCAGCAGGGGTTAAGCCAGGTGGCTTCTGTCTTCGGAAGGTCTGAAAACTGCACGGCTGTCAAAATGGCTCACAAGTGTGAGATGACCTGCTTGACTATGCAGTTATGACACCATGTAATGATAATGGCAAGCCAAATTTGCCACAATATTTCCTTAGCAGGTGCTAAAAAAACTATAACAAATAACTTCTTTTGAACTACACTTGTGTAGCTGCTGGTACAACTATTTCTTATTCTTTCCCAATTTCATCTCAATTTAGTCTCAGTCATTCCATGACATCTACCAGCCTGGGAGAGGGAAGTCTAACAATTGCTTCCTCGAGCAAACTAATAGAACAGCTGAACACACTTGGATGAGAGCACATTCAGCTGCTGTATAAGCTAACACCCACATGGGATCCGACCCAGAAACCATTAACTATGTTCTCTTGGAATGCTAGTTAAAGAAGGCTCTTGAGTTGTTGGGAAAGTGCAATTTCCCAACAATATGGTGAACACACCTCTTGGGACAGCTGTGCCACCTGGGAGCCCTTGAACAATGATCTCAGTCCAGAACCTCCAATAGATGTCTTTACCTTGGGCACTGTAATGCTGGTATGGAGGTCAGCCAGGTTGGAATCAAACTGGTGAACACATAGCACTTCAGATGAAATGACAAACACAGTGATTCAATAATAGATATGTATATAGATTCTGTGGCAAAGACAAAGCATAGGAGAACGAGAAACATCAGTGGTGGCCTCCTAGTTTGTAAATAATTTAACATTTTAATGCACGGATAGAAAAACAAGTAGAACTGGACACCAATGGCATCAACAGGGATGCCTCTGCCACAAACAATTCTAGCCCTAGCTTCTTGTTTATAAAAAAAAAACCAAAAAAAAAACAAAACCCGTAAACATGAAACAAAATGATCAGTCATAACATTAAAACCACTGAGAGGTGAAGTGAATAACATTGATTATCTCATTACAATGGCACCTGTCAAGGGGTGGGATATATTATGCAGCAAGTGAACAGTCAGTTCTCAAAGTTGATTTGTTGGAAGCAGGAAAAATGGGCAAGTATAAGGATCTGAGCGACTCTGGCAAGGGCCAAATTGTGATGGCTAGACGACTGGGTAAGAGCATCTGATGTTCATGTGGATGTTACTTTGACAGGTAGCACCTACCTAAACACTGTTGCAGACCAAGTACCCCTCTTCATGGCAACGGTATTCCCTAATGGCAGTGGCCTCTTTCAGCAGGATAATGCGCCCTGCTACACTGCAAAAACTGTTCAGGAATGGCTTGAGGAACATGACAAAGAGTTCAAGGTGTTGACTTGGCCTCCAAATTCCCCAGATCTCAATCCGATCGAGCTTCTGTGGGATGTGCTGGACAAACAAGTCCAATTCATGGAGGCCCCACCTCGCAACTTACAGGACTTAAAGGATCTGTTGCTAACATCTCGGTGTCGGACAGCACAGCACACCTGCAGAGGTCTTGCGGAGTCCATGCTTTGATGGGTCAGAGTGGTTTTAGTAGCACACGGGGACCCACGCAATATTAAGCAGGTGGTTTTAATGTTATGGCTGATCAATGTTGGTGTAAGCAGGATCTCTCTTACTGTTGTGTTTAGCAGGAATGAACTAGAAAGTACAATGTCCGCCTTTTTAAAAAAAAAAAAAAAAATCCAAATATATTTATACAGGTTTTTACTGTGCTCTGTACTGTACTTAAAAAAATAAATAAAAAAACAAACAAACAAACAAACATATATATAGAGTATGTATTATCAATGCATTATAGATTACTTTTTTAGACCTCATCTCACAAAATTTATTGCAGCAATGCTGAACATAGGAAAGGAGGGCAAAAAGGGAGGAGACAGAAAAAGAAAGATAAGCGAGTAAAGGAGAAGACGACACAGTGAGGGGTTGACTGACAGGAAGGATATTACCTCCTCTATTTTTCCTCTAGGTGAAATCACACAGTTCAAAGGAGGCCATAATTGAAATTGACAAACAGCTGCATTAGCCTGATCATAAGGGCCAGCCCTGGCAAGCAACAAAATAGAAAGTGAAAAGTGGAGGAGGATGAACGCTTGAGAGCTGTGCTAGCATGGAGATAGATTAATCTTGCTCCTGCATAATGCATGAGCACACTGTGTGTGATCGCACTGACGGCTTGTTATTAGCCGTGTCACCGGGAGAAACACGCCAAATCAGCAGACCTTTTTTCTCTCTCACACATGCATACACAAACCTAAAAACTATTCTACCAAAAAAAGCTTGAAGTCATCTGAGAAATGACAGGAAAAACTGTTATTATGAATAAGAGGTAGAAAGGCGAACAGCTTTCTTAGACACACACCATGCTCAGTGTGCTAACATTACAGCACTGCTGTGTGGCACATCATTCAGGTTTGCTTTCACTCCAGCATGTCATAAGCTGAAGTGGATGTGTTTGAGTTCTTAGCAATCAGAAACAAAAAGCTGTCTGATGCACATGAATGATGATCCTAGTCACTATAGTTTAAAATCCCTGAAGCACATTTAATTCATTCATTCATCTTCAGTAAGCACTTTATTCTTGTCAGGGTTGCAGTGGATCCGAAGTGGATCTTGGAAACACTGGGTACAAAGCGGGAATACACAGTATGGGGACAGCAGTCCATCACTCATTCCACCCATTTACACTTGGGGCAATTTAGAGGAGCCAATCCACCTATCTGAGAAAGTGATTCAACCATGAATTGACCCACCTGCGGGAAGTGAACGTGCTGTGTATTTTGGGTTGTGTGTAGCTCTGTGGAAGCAAGACGTGTGAGATGCAAACTGAGAGAGCTGTAGTGCTGCAGCAATGCTATGTATAAATGCGGGATGTGATGCACAAAAAGTTTTAAACTAGTTATTTGTATAATTATTTAATCATTTATTTTTTAAATAAATAAAATTTTGATTTTTAAATATAAAAAAAATGCAAATAAACTTATTTTGCAGACATTAAACAAAGTCATATGATATTTTTGTCATATTGCCCACCTCCACCCCTTAGCCAAAGTTTTTGTTTGTTGGTTTGCTTAATTATGTGCAAACAGCAAATGAACCAAAAGTACCTGTGAAACGAATCAAAGCAAACAAATTAATAGCTGTGAAAAGTGCCCTTAAAATTGATTCACAACATATAGAATGTGGGAGTGAGATTTCAATGAACTTAGAGTTTATGCTACTCACATATGCGAGTGGATAGGAATAATGTATTAACTTTTGGTTATGCTCCCAGGCTAGAGATAAAAACACTGAGTCCCAGGAATGCCAAGGACCCTAACCTTCAACTGCTCTACATTACTGTAAGTCAACTTGGACAAAAGCATGTGCCAAATCAAGTGTAAATGTCAATGTTTTGACAGGCACAAGTCAAAAACATGTTCGGTGTGAATTGCCCTTCACGCTTCTAAGAGTTCAATGTGCTTAAATCGCTACACAGCAGATCTCTATTGCCTTCAACATGGCAAATCAGTACAAGCCGGGTCACAGTTAGAAGCAGGACAGGAGTTCCTACCCCTCTCCTTTCCCTCAGGAAATCTCATGATGATTGTTTTAGCATGGCTATGAGACAGCTGCATAGATAAAAATGTCTGAGATATGTGAATAGACAGATATGAAATCTTCTGTCCATAAATAAATATTGTGATATGAACACTCAACGGTCATCTGATCTAATGCTTACTAAAGTATAAACAACAAATCTACTTTACTTCAACCTTCAAATTTACCTTTCTACACCATGATCACAAATTTATCAGACGTGAAGAGGTCACATGGTTAATTAAAAAAGCAGGAGGACTGCATTGGCTGCTGGCTGTTTCAGAGTTTTCTGAGAGGTCTCCCGGGTCTACAACAGCTGTTCACCTGGACAGGTTGGAAACTCATCTGTCAGCATGCTGTCAATGTGGTTTAATAGCCAGTGCTGCGTAGCATGATGATTTGTTTAGGATGGACAACAGGTCTTAGTTAGAAAGCATGCATTTTAACCCTTTCATGTGTAGTATCCATACTTTTGGATAGTCAATTCATGTCCAAATCACTCGAGACAATTACTGTAGTTTTACATAAACCATTATCCTGATTTCTGTTGCTCTCTGGACCATTATCTATAGTATTTTCACAAGTTTTCTACACAAAATCCTAAATTAAGCAAAAAATATTTTTCCAATGAATGCCATAGATTTTTTTTTTTAAATAAAAAAAAAAAAAAATTATTTTTTTTATTTGTGTATTTGTTTTAATGAAGATAGATAAACTCTGAAATCAGCTGCATCATGCAACTAAAGTGCATATATTTTGCACGTCAAAAATATTGCAATAATTTACTCAAAATTTATATTTCTGTAATTTCTGTCATCAATAATTATTTGAATGACCTGAATGGTAGCATTTTTGTTTATAAACGCATTAGACTTTTTTCTGGTATAATGTATTATCCTTTTTTACTCGTAATATTCCCACAAGTGGACAAATATAAATTTTACTATTAAAAAAAATATAAAGTAAAAATTTATATAAGTCAATTTTAAATCAGTTATATACGAAAGGGTTAATTTGAAGCAGGCTGCACAGGCAATGTACAAGCTACTGGCAGACAAAGATGTTCAGTGTTTAATGTAGTACAAAAGAGTATAATAAAACACATGACACCTATGCAACTGTCAGTCACTCCAGATTCATGTTTCGACAGTCTTATCTCCTTTTATTGGGGGGGGGGGGGGTGCGTGGGGAAATTTCAGACTGATAACTCATATCAGCATACACCAATGTTAAAATTTGAAGCCGTATGCAACATACATGAAGGTTGGAGGTTTGGAAATGTGCTGAAATTCAGTCAGTTTAAATATGCTACAGATGCAGTAAATCAAGATTAGGATTAAAAAAAAAAACAAAAAAAAAACAAAAAAAAAAACATGAGTAATCCTTTAATTATTATAAGCAGTAGTATGAAACAGGGCTCAGCATAAAAGGCTACATCAAAGGCTGCATGTTTGAGCATGACTATTAGATGATAATTACAGTGTTGGTACATTGCTTTACGCTTCAGCTTGTTAAGGGACTCAACTGAAAGGACACTTGGGGAAAAGCTTTATTTAGTCGTTATGAGTATATCAAAGCACTATGTAGACATACAAAAGAATCAAGAGGCAACAAAGGTGCACTATCGCATTTGTTTCTTGCCATCTTACCGTCAGACATTAGAATTTCTTTTTCGAGTATGACGAGTACTTTTATATGGATACCTTGCCACAGCATTTAAAGCTGTTGCATAAAATTGAGACATCTTAACATTTTTGTTCTGTATTTGTTTTTTTTAAGCCATATGTTCGTACTACATCCATTTTACTCTGTACCACTGAACTGAGATTGCAAGTATGGAGGCTCTTTATAGAAAGACAAACATCCATCCAGGTCTCTAATATGTTTATCTGTGGTCAGATCTCACCATCAATGCCCTGTAATCACCCAGAAACAATGTGTTCTCACCTTCTCTCTCTCTTGCTCACACATACACACACTCTCTCTCTTTCTGTCTCTCTAAGGAAATGTTGAATTTGTTGGAGTTATTAGGAGAACCCTAAGGGACGAGCTGCTCAAGTAAATAACTGCATGATGTACAAGAGCAGATGTTCAGTAAGCAGTACTTTAATTGCGTATTATTTTTAAACTTAATAAACTAATCAACCCTCAAGAGCCTGGAGAGCTACACAGGGTTGCCATAGTTACACGAGTCTAAGAGAGTGAAGGCTGTGGAAATTGTAAACGAAGACCAGATAAGATCATTATACCTGTCTAAGTGGCACAATGAAATCCCTCTCACTAACAAGAACCTCAACATGTATGTACTCAAGTACACAGAATAGACACACACAGAAAAATGCACAAAAAGGAATCGCTTCCTACCTACTGGGGGGAAAACAAAGGATCGAACAGCAAAGAGCACAATGTAGGTCAAGTGGTAAACATGACCCATCTGGCAGCATCCACAGAGATGATTGCAGAGTCAGGAAAGGGGGACATGGGTCCTTACGCTGGTTTTTGACAGATTATGCTGTTGTGTGAGGCAGCCAGGCTAATCGGTAAACAGCAGAGTGATCTTTCATTGTCCTCAGTGACCTGCTTATCCCTGTTGGGTGTCATCGCCATTCGAAATGAGTTCCTGAAAAACACCAGCTTCTATAATTTGGCTGAATCCGTTGTGCTCTCTCTTCTCAGGACTCATATGGGATGAAGAGAGTGCCTTTCTGGTGCTGTTAATAATGCTGCTCGCTCACAATCCCAATTAGAGGATCCTCTGTATGAAGCTGCATGTATAACACTGTACATGCACAGCAACAGACTTCAAATATATTTATTTAAAAAAATTTTTTAAAAAAGGTTCTAAAGATCTGCAACTTTTACGATGAATTATTACATGGGGCACCACAAATGTTAGTACTTAATACATATTAATGCTGATAATCGTGGCTTGTTTTAGTAATTTTATGATTACTTAAAGAAACACGTGGCCATCAACATTACTAAGTATTAAGTGTTGACATGACATACTCTACTGAAAAATCCATACACCGCATTACCTTTGTAGTCAAACCCAAAAAATGATATTATGGCTTTTCTTCTATTGAGCAATAAATGTGGTTAAATGGGGACTAAACTTAGGTAAGAACTAAAGTTTTGATAGGAACTATATATGTATAAGAGGATTTGTTCATCATACCAGATTACCAGTTGCTCTGTCAACAGAATAGTCTTTGTCATACACAGCAAATGAATAGTTTTCTGTTGCTTTGTTGCTTGTTGGTGATAAAGGGTAAGATTACTGCATCATAGTCCAGCCACTCTGCTAAAATTACAGAAAACAAACCTACACGAACATGCATAAATTATGACACTATAACGTGAATTTTGGGGTGGGGGGGGACCCTGTGAACTGCAGTGGGTATAGAAATTCAGTTCAATTTGATGGTGACCATTTGTGGACTGCAGTCTTCAAGACATTCCACAGATTTTCAATGGGGTTTAAGTCTGGGCTCTGACTAGGCCATGCAAGGACATTCACATTTTTCTCCTTCAACCACTGTGTGGTCAGTTTTGCTGTGTGCTTTGGGTCATTGTCATGTTGGAAGGTAAACCTTCTTCCCATTGACAACTTTCTGGCAGAGGGCAGCAGATTTTCCTCAAGAATTTGACAGTATTTTGCCCCATCCATATTCCTTCTATCCTGACAAGTGCCCCCATAACATGATATTACCACCCCCATGCTTTACTGTAGGAATGGTGTTATTTGGATGGTGAGCTGCATGTGATTTCCTCTAGACATATCGTTTGGTGTTGAGGCCAAATAATTCAATTTTAGTCTCATCTGACCAGAACACATTTTTCCATGTGGCCTCAGAATCTTCAAGGTGCGTTTTGGCAAAGCTCAGTCGTGGGTGGCTTTTTTCTTGCAACCCTCCCATACAAGGCACATTTGTGGAGAATTTGTGATACTGTTGTCACATGCACACAATGACCACTCATCATAAATTCCTGCAACTGCTTCAGAGTTGCTGTAGGCGTCTTGGTAGCCTCTCTGACCAGTTTCCTCCTGGCTCTTTCATCCAGTTTGGAGTGACGTCCTGATCCAGGGAGGGTCTGTGTTGTACCAAATACCTTCCACTTCTTAATAATAGACTTCACTGTGCTTCTAGGCATTGATAAAACCTTTAATTTTTTTTTGTATCCATCTCCTGACTTGTGCAGCTTTATCCTGGAGATCTTTTGACAGTGCCCTGCCACCCATAGTTGATTGTTTGCTTCAGCTGCACTACAAAATGCTCCAGGAAAGCTCTTTTCATGTTGATCAAAATGACCACAGCTGATCACAGCTGAAAGTCAAATGGCTTTGTGTGCCATTGAGAAGGTGATTAGCTACACCTGATTGAGTTTACAAGTCATTTTTAGGAGGGGGGGTGATCCTTTTTCCAACTCAGTGATTGTTTTGTTTTTTTTTCCCCTGAAATGTTGGTGTTATATCTTTCACTTGGATGTTATAAGTTGCACTGAGTAAATACAGCTGGATAAAACAAAAACTGTGTCCGTCTTCATTTCAGGTTGAAAAGCAACAAAATGTGATTATTTTAAGGTGGGGTGATTCTTTTCTATACCCACTGTATAGAAAAATATAGAAAAATACCAGCCTGATGCAATTTTGAACATCGCTTTGGCACAAAGAAGCCACTCTCAGGGAGAGCTGACGTAAGCCTATTCCTAATTCTGAGTCATATACAGTTTTACCTGAGGACACCTTCTCCTGCCCAACTCAGAGACCACAAGAAATGGTGGAAAGAAAAAGAAAAAAATCATGACATTTCTGACTTAAAAAACCAAGAGCATCTTTTCTTTTGCTGTGAGAAGTTGACTACAGAAACTCTGGAGAACAGTAAGAAGCCCATGAAGAAAATAAGTTGACAGGAGCTTTAAACTGTGCATCTCGTGCATGTGCATAAGAGTTCCACAGCATCTTCATCTCCTGCTGTCTGAGAGCTGAAGCCACTGCACTGGCGGGCATGTCTTCTCTCATAACACGAAGATGTGGATGAGGAGAAATGCATAGAAAGTGAAGGCATTTACAAATGCCACACAAGAGCACAGTCGAGTCTGTTCACAGAAATACAGAACATGACAGCAGCTAGAGAGAGAGAGAGAGAAAGCGCAAGAGGGAGAGAGCAGGACAGAAGGGGAAAAAGAAACCGAGACAGACAAAGACAGACAGAGATATGGGCAGACAGACAGGGAGAGACAGAAAAACAAAAAGAGAAGAGACTAAGAAAGAGAGACAGAGAGAAATACAGAGACACAGTCAGAGATGAGGCAGAATGACAACAAAAGACAAGCTAACTTGTTAAAGCTTCAAAAACCAAGATGGACTTCAAAAACCCATTGACAACAGGCCTTTCAAAAATGGTATGTGATCTGTGGTTATGTCCGTGGGGAATTCAAGAGCAATGCTAGAATTCCGCAAGGACAAGTGATTCACTTTCACCTGAACATCCCCTTAAACACACACCCTCCCCTCCTCTGTGTCTGTTCATAACCTGTTTGTTCAGCCACTAATTTCTTTAGCTGGTTATTCCATCGTGCTGCTATTTCAGGCTTGGGGTCATACGATCCCTCCATAGCGTTTTTCACAGAAAACAATGAGGAGGGATTCAGATGACTCACAGCTGCTAGAGAATGGCAAAATAGGCTTGAGGACCCATGCACAAAACACACACACAGTTTTATCCAAGGGGTAACTGCTTCAGAGCTTAACAACCATAATTAATTACCAGTGATCACAAGTAGAACACCAGGGAGGCAAATCTGCCTTTTTGTTTCCATGACGATGTAAAAAGAAAGCAGTACATTTTCCGAGTCCCTCTCTCACCTACATAGATTTGTTGAGAGAATTCCCAACAAGCCATTATTAATTTTCAAATTCAGATGCCAAAAACAGAAATGCAGAGCAGAGCATTTTGGTTCCAATGCCATATGTAAATCCTGACCTTGGTTTTCATTCAGTAAACACATTCAATCTACAGCTGTTTTGGGGGAAATTTGTAACCCACTGAACAGTGTGGGGCAAGTCTGGTGACTGGCTTAAAGAGATTCGTGCTCTCTGTTCCTATCGGTATTGAAAGGCGCATCTGGACTTTTCTGGCCTCATATGGACCGGCCAAAACGGGACCCACTAATAGCAGATAATCATAATCACAATCACAAAGTCACTTTGTGTTGCTAATAATGCACACTACACAGGGTGCAGGCAATTACCTCATGAGAGTATAAAGTCACATTCCCACACTGTAGCATCCCATATTTATCTAGCAGGTAAATAGCAGTCACTATGAATCACTGTTGTTAAGTCACTTTCCTTGGAGTCAAAGTCAAGTCTCAAGTAAGCAGCTTTCAAGACCAAACCAAGAGTCTCAAATTCAAAACCCCTCAAAATGCTACTAAAATAAAATACTTAAAATGGGCGGAGGGGGGTTGTTGGGGAAAAATAGCTCTTCTCCCTATTACAGTTCCAGATTTACTACATATTATTCAGCGGAAGGTGTGGTCTGCTTATGATAAATTGTGCTAGGATGTATTTCCAGATCATTCACACACCAATTGAGCTGAGCAAGTGAAGGGCATGTACCTTGCTCAAGCGTCCAACAGTGGAAGCTTGGTGGTGTCAGAATCTGAATTCAGTCTTCCAATTGGTGACCTACAGCCTTAAAGCAATCGTCCATTTTCTGAACACAAATGAAGACATTTTTAACGAAACCTGGGAGATTTATGTCCCTCCATTTACAGTCCAAGTAACCAAAACTTTCAAGCTCCAAAAAGTTCATAAAGGTATCGTAAAAGTATTCCGTGAAAGTGGATATTCTCGGGATACAACGGGACCCGGAAACACTGCACTGTTTACAGCAGAGGAAGAAGGACGCTGTACACAAACTGAGTCACATAGAACAGTCTTTGTAACAAAGATGTCTGCAGTTTGACATAGAGGAGGACTTGCGCTTTTTTTTGTCCGCTCTCACATCAACACAACATGCAAGCATCGTGTTTCTCTCGTAAACGCGTGTCGGAGATCGATGCGGTGAAGATATTTTGTAAGTAAAGACTTTCAAGTAAAGACTTGCATTTTCATTTTTTTGCGAAAACAAAGCATATGTATCGCTTCATAAAATTACATGGATTACTTTTATGAGATGTAACAAGCCTTCTTCTTGGTTCTTGCTAATTCCACAGGGAAACGAATCCAGGTGTCACCAAGGAACTCATGAATGCAGGGACTCTGAGAACACTCAGTGGAACCACCAGTGCAGGAAATATTATCTCACTGTAACATTACAGACCCAAGACCTTGCTCTTAGTTGTCTGTATGACTGGATTCAAATGTATGAAACATAAAAAATTGATTTTGAGATTTGATGAATATGGCCTACACCTCTTGATGCCCAGCAAGACAGCACTCTCATTTTTAATTTAATTAGTCTATGTCCATAACATGATCAGTATTCACTAGGTGTAAATGGCAGCAGACTGCTGGCCAAGATGATAGCCTGCAGGGAACAGGCTGGATCAGGTCACGGTTGTATTATCGCAAGCCACACTGGAACTGGTGGATAAAGTTCAGCGAAATACCAGACACTGGGGGCAAAAGCAGGACTCTAATGGTTATTTCATTCAGAGAGGCCCTCACAAGAAGAGTCTGACATTAAGATAATATGAATGGCTTGTCTGAGATCTGCATGACAGAAACCAAGTGTAATGCAGAAGGAAGATGGTTAAAAGATGAGTGTGCAAAAATGTGTACCTACCTATGTACCTGAGGGACTCTCTTGAGCCCTGGCACACAACCATGCCCTCTAACAGAAGAAGCCACTTACCGGGGGAGGGGGGGGGAGGGAAAAAAAAAAAAAGAAAAAAAAGGGGGGTTCACTTCACTTGACTTCTTAGGCTCATGTCACATAAAAAGCCTGCAAAACTTGAATAATGCATGGCAAATTTATTTAAAAAAATAATAATTCTTTCTGGAGAAAGGGTTTCATTGAAATGAGAACTACGCATTTTTCCAAAGAAAGTTACACTAGTCTACTCAGGGTTCCTAACCATGGTCCTGGAGTACCCCCTGTGAAACAGATGTGAATTAACTAATCGACTAATTAATAACCCTTCCTGAGGTGACCTATGTGGGTTAAAACAGGGAAAAGACTAAAATGTGCAGAGCAGGGTGTACTTCAGGGTTAGGAAGCTGTGGTCTACACAAAAGAAAAGTAATCGATTAGCATCACTATGTTGGATTGCAGTGTGAGAGCTGCTCATGTTGAGTAATAAACTGGGCTATCCTTAAAACAAATCACAAACCATACTGCTGGCCATCGGCATCCTATCTAAAATGCATGAGCAACATACAAAGGGCAGTAATTAGCAATGACCAATAAGCCTGAAGACACTAGGGGAATTAATACTGCGAATAAAGGGAACAGCTCTGGCTTTGCTTAGCATGCAAGCCTCAACTAGCTTTGCTCTGAGAGGGACAGGTGCTCTTCCTGCTCTGCCTCAAGTGCCTTTTCAAGAAGCAGAACTTCTTCTGGAGTACGACAGCACAGATTAATATTAAACGGAATTCATAATACAGCGTGAAGAGGATTTTCATAAATATTCACCAGCTTGGACTGTAAGCTTTTTCTTGGTCACGTTCATACATATGGATGAAAAACTGGCAGGGAGAACAAATGTCTAGTATCTCGCCTATTGGAGTGTGAGTGACATGAAACAAAATTCAAAAGTTAGTCATTTCCATGTCAATATACAGTGAACTTTACAAGAAAATGGACAAAAATGATTTAGATAAAATGTGGTTATACATTTTGCACAATCATTTTTATAAGAACGGTTTAAAATAATAGCATTTTCTCTCAAAAGTAAATTTGGCAAAAGGTCCTGACACCTGTGTACAACATTTAAAGTAAATGCATTTACTTTACTTAAAAACATTGTCATCTGTATTTTATTTTTCAACTGCTCTCAGGATCCAAAAACTCTTGTATTTCTCTGGGTTATAAATATGAAAATGCACACGTAAAAGTGGGGAACCAAAACAAGACAGCTTTTAAAAAAAAAAAAAAAAAAAAAAAAAAAAAAAAATCCCCATGGAAAAACAAACCAAAAAACCCCCAGAGAGAAACAGGTAATGGATATAAAATAAATATAACAGTTAAAAATAAGATCAAGCACATGACCAATTGACCAATCAATTCACTCAAAATCTGAACAGTTTTGCCAGAAAGGAAACACATGAGCATGCACAACAGGAGTGTAACACAATGCCACTATCTGTATCTGTTTAGTGCCTCACATATATGTATCTGTATCCAGATTTAAACCCAGTGACTATGGCCTGACTTTTAAAAACTATTTATATAAATAAAATAGGAACCATGTGGGATGTGCGTAGGACTGTTTTTTAAAGTGCATTCATGTAGTTATTATTTTTGTTTGCACCTGCACCACAATATAAACCAGTGCAACCCTAACCAGGAAGTTACTAAGGGTGAATGAATGAAATATGTATGTTCATGTTGATTCATCTGTCCTGCAAGCTTCATATCTGACCACTCACTCGAGTCACCATGAAAGTAAAAACCTCAAGCTCACTCAAAAAAACCTCATGCTCATTAATGAAAAAGTTAATGCTGGCTATGATAGAAAGGTGTCTGAACACAGAGCACATCACAGCTTGGTGTGTATGGGGCTGCGTTGTTGCAAACCGGTCAGAGTGCCCATGCTGACCCCTGTTCACCACCGAAAGTGCCTACAATGGGCATGTGAGCATCACAACTGAATCATGGAGCAATGGAAGAATGTGGCCTGATCTGATGAATCACATTTTCTGTTACATCATGTGGATGGCTGGGTGCATGTGTGTTGCTTAACTGGGCAAGAGATAGCACCAGGAAGAAGGCAAGCCAGCAGAGGCAGTGTGACGCTGTGGGCAATGTTCTGATGGGAAACCTTGGGTCCTGGCATTCATGTGGAGGTTACTTTGACATGTACCACCTACCTAAACATTGTTGCAGACTAAGTACACCCCTTCATGGCAACGGTAAAGAGTGGCCTCTTTCAGCAGGATAATACGCCCTGCCACACTGCAAAAATCGTTCAGGAATTGTTTGAAGAACATGACAAAGTGTTCAAGGTGTTGACTTGGCCTCCATATTCCCCAGATCTCAATCTGATTGAGCATCTGTGGCATGTGTTGGACAAAGAAGTCAGATCCATGGAGGCCCCACCTCGCAACTTGCAGGACTTAAAGATTCTGCTGCTAATGTCTTGGTGCCAGATACCACAGCACTCCTTCAGAGGTCTTGTGGAGTCCATGCCTAGACGGATCAGTGCTGTTTTGGTGGAACAAGGGGGACTTAAACAATATTAGGCAGGTGGATTTAATGTTATGGCTGATTGGTGTATATCTGATTAGAACACGTTATCTGTTCATTTTGAATAATGGATTCGTATTTGGTTGCATCCCTAATACACACATATATCCAAATCAACACATACATGGTTGTTGGACCACAAAATCTTTTGGACTGGCTCTCTCAATATGAATTTAAGAGGGAGTCTTAAATGTGCAAACCTTAGGCTATAAAGGACAACATTTTCTGCATGGAGGAGAATGCAAGATTCCTCAACAAGTGTGGACTTTTTTTGAAACCAAGGTCATGCAGAAAAATTTGTCTGAAACAAACATGGTGTAAATCTAAATCTATACATCTGCCCCATATATTTACACTCAAATTACAACTCACTGTGTGCTTATTTGTATAAAAGGTGCAAATAATTCTGAAATTGACTGTAATAAGGAACTACAGTACACTCTGACTTTTACCCATTAAACTGCATTAATATTGTTAATAACTAATCAGGTGCCATATGGAATCTATGCCCCATTAACCCAGCACATACAGTGGAAAGTTACATAAACAACAGTTTTTACCAACTCCCAAGGGTGACTGCTACATGTGGCCTTCTAAGGAAAGTAATAAAGGTCTGAGCAATGACATGGACAAAGTGTGGTCTAAAAATACTTTAAAGGGACCAACACAAGTGCAACATGGCAAGGCATCCTCAGCTCAACTCGTCCATACTCATTACTGACATTAGACTTTCTTTTCTGTTTTGAATTGAGGTGCAAGTGCTGCAGGAGTGATGGCTTCCCGCAGAGAGCAGCCATGCTGAGCTCCTGACAAAGCGAATGTCAAAGCCAGTAAACCAGACTGAAGCGATGTCGCCTTTTTAACCAAATAATTGTCACAGACTTGTCAGCCAGAGTCAAGCCAAGGCAAGAGGCAATATTCTAACTCTGGAGCGATGAACAGCAACAAAATACTTAACCTTTAGGCAGAAGAGAGCCTTATATCCTACACGTGTCTTAATGGGAAACATTTATTTTTACTGATTATGATTGATAACTGGTCCAGTATGTATAAATCTGCCCAGTGTAAAATAGGTTTTAAATGAAAATTTTTATAAAATAAGGAACTGTACTACTACATTAGACATAAGAATAAGAGCACTATATAATTTTCTGCAATCTTCTGCAGTTGTAAATATGTACTACTGCGACTGATTGATGATGCAAAGTTTACAAAAACATTCTGGATCAATCGTTAGGTTATTCTTTTTTCAATGGTTCAAAATTACTGTTTAAGTAATTATGCAACAAAAACAATGCAATAACGTCTCACCATGTGATCAACTATCTGTTACTTTTTTTTAGCTCAAGAGTACAATGGCACAAAGCAATATGTGTGGATTATAAATATATAAATAAACACAAATTTCAGTTTTAAAAAGCATTCATGTTTTTAGGTCACCTCCACTTGTCACAAAACCAATATTCATATAAACATGGGAGTATGGGTTTTAATAATGCCTCCCGTTATATGTGGAAATAAATAATTTCACTTGTTTGTGGCTTCTGGTGCTTTTTTTTTTTTTTTTTTTTTTTTTTTTTTTAATACTGCAACCTGTGGCCATCATTGTGATAGCATGTAACTTCTTTAGAGCAGAGGAACTGCAGTATATGAGGTTTTTAATGTCCTCTACCATCTCACTTGGGCTGAACCCAAATCCATTATAATTGAGAATGTTTACATGCGGGTTATTATTATTATTTAAGTCAGATTTCACAGTAACATTCTTTGCATTACTAACATCACTAGTTACTCTCATTACTTATTTGGAGATGCCACAGATCTGATACCCAGGAATGGTATTGGGCCGATACCAGCAAAATAAATATATATCGGATATCAGAGAAAGAATGAATGAATGAATCTGATACTGTAACAAACGGAAAAGACTGTGTGACTTTTCCATTGAAATTTTGTTAGGATTGATATTTATTATATTTATACTTTATAATATTTGTGTGAAAGCCATGTGTTTGGCCATGTGTTTTTCTTTCTGTCTTTTGTAAGTGCTTCAGATTTTTAACATTTTTTTTTTTTTTAAAGAAAAAATTATAGGATTGTTATTGATATCGGCTGATACCCAAGTTTACAGCATCAGTAACGGTATCGGAAAAGAAAAAGTGGTATTGTACCATATCTACTTAAAATCTTTGTTAAATGTGTGTGCGCAACAATTACTGCCACCCTTTTAGTCAATACTTTGTGCTACCTCCCTTTGCCAAGATAACAGCTCAGAGTCTTCTCCTATAATGCCTGATGAGTTTGAAGAATACATGGAAAGCAATCGGAGACCATTTCTCCATACAGAATCTCTCCAAATCCTTCAAATTCCGAGGGTTTCAAGTCAGGGGACTGGAATGGCCACGGCAGGCATTTTGTGGTCAGTAAACCATTTTTGGGTGTATTTTGATGTATGTTTTGGATCATTGTTCTGCTGGAAGATCCAACCACGGCCCATTTTAAGCTTTCTGGGAGAGGCAGTCAGGTTTTCATTTAATATCTGTTGATATTTGATAGAGTCCATGATGCCATGTATCCTAACAAATGTCCAGGTCCTCTGGCAGAAAAACAGCCCCAAAACATTAAAGAGCCACCACCATATTTAACCGTGGGCATGAGGTACTTTTCCATATGGCTACCTCTCTGTGTGCGCCAAAACCACCTCTGGTGTTTATTGCCAAAAAACTCTATCTGACCATAGAACCCGATCCCATTTGAAGTTCCAGTAGTGTCTGGCAAAGTGAAGACACCTGAGTATGTTTTTGGATGAGAGTAGAGGCTTTTTTCTTGAAACCCTTCCAAACAACTTGTGGTGATGTAGGTGACTTCGGATTGTAGTTTTGGAGACTTTCTGACCCCAAGACACAACTAACTTCTGCAATTCTCCGGCTGTGATCCTTGGAGATTTTTTGGCCACTCGAACCATCCTCTTCACAGTGCGTTAAGACACTATATACACTCCAGGTTGATTCATAACATTTGCAGTTGACTGGAACTTCTTAATTATTGCCCTGATGGTGGAAATGGGCATTTTCTTATAGCCACTTCCCATTTTGTGAAGCTCAACAACCTTTTGCCGCACATCACAGTTATATTCCTTGGTTTTATTCATTGTTATGAATGACTAAGGGAATTTGGCCTGTGTGTTACCTCATTTATACCCCTGTGAAACAGGAAGTCATGGTTGAACAATTTCCTGTTCCTAGTCACCCAGGTGTACTTAAAAATAAATGGGAATATACTTCAAATATAGTTCTCATATGAATTCATAGGCGTGCCAATAATTGTTGTACACCTATATTTAACAAAGATTTTTTTTTTGATAAACCTGTGTTGTGTTTGGAATTGTTTGATATCCATGAGAGCAGAGTATTTTTGCAGAACAAAAGATCAAAAGTTTAAACAATAAAACAATTTTTCAGTCTTCTTTGCTCATATTTACCAAGGGTGCCAATATTAGTGGAGGGCACTGTATATTATCCCAGGGTTTGTTTTACAATGTTGCAATCAGCACATATTTAATGACGGATCTGAAGCCTATGCCTGTGATGAGGCATACATTAACTTCAATGTCAGTAAAGGACAGCAGGCCTTCAGGGGCTTAAACTAGACCACTTTACTCCACTACGCCTGCTAAGTGGCCCTACAAAGAGATAGTAGGATACTTCGATATGACTATCAGTCATGAAGCTATTACAGGGTAACTGCTGAAATACAATTTCTCGAGAATGCAGTGGGTAGTTGCACAGTCCTTGCCGGTTTTAAAGCCATATAACAAAGTGTAGGCACGGTAAGGTCAAATGTTCCCTGAAGCAGTGCATGGCCTCAGACATACAGTGAGTGGCCACTGAGAACACTCATGGTTTATTCATGGGAGTCCTGAGGTCTAAAAAACTCCCATGATCATGGAAACATTTGATGTGCTCATTAGATAAAAAAAAAAAAAAAAAAAAAAAAAAAAGGTCATTTAATTTCCTCTCCCCTCCAACTCCAACCACACAGCTCTAATTTCCTTTTTGATGGGAAGCCATAACCTTTGCAGGAGCCAGTCAGGACAGCAGAGCAGAAAAGCTGTTCTGGGATCAGAAAGTCAAAGTCATGCACTGTACATGTCAAATCTGACCAGCCTCTGCACAAAAGCATGATGGACAACTGGGAAAAACAACACGCATAAAGCTGTAAAGATGCATAAGGATGCGTTTGAATGATGGGCACAAACTGAAGTGCAGGGGTTAGAGCACAGAGGAAATCCTAAGCACAGGGTCTCAGGGCCTAATTAAGATTCTCACAATGCCAAGTTATTATCTCACTGACAGAAGTGTAATTATGATAATGTTATTCAACTATTATTGACATTCATTTGGTCGACGGAGGAATAAAAAGTGAGGGCTCAGAGGTCATAAAGTCTTCACAGTGCAGAATTTTAAAGTAAAAATATCCAGTCACAGTAGGGCAAGTATTCTCTGTTCACTTTTATTGTACTGGCAGCAACAGAAAACCATAGTTTCCCACAAAACCTCCAAAATAAAAAAATATATACTGTATAATTTTCTTGTTTTGCTTAGCAAAAAAACAACAACAACCCAGAAGTAAACAAACAAACAAAAAAAAAAAACAGTTAAATTAACATTAGTAATTTTGTTGCACTTACACTATGGAATGTGCCATCGCTAGATAATCATATGATTTCAGAAGGTAACCTACACCAGCTGTACAGCAATACAAATACAGCTACACACACACACACACACATATATACACTCCAATTTACCAGCTATCATATCCATGTGGATGTTGCAAAATAAATAAATAAATAAATAGATAATTTATTGTTTAAAATATTTAAATGTTAAATGCACACCCATGTAGTGAGGCCCTCACTACATGGTTTTGTGCTTTTTGTCTCTTTTTGTGTAGACATCAACTAGGCTAGTCGTTCTCTGTGATAAAGAGTGGTAAAGTCGACTATATTTGTTTTACAACTTGAGACATTCACCCGCAATTTAAGGACAAGTGCAAACTGGTTAGAAATCAGCAACAGTTTTTCATGGAATTGTCAATATATCACTCAAATAAATCCACATCCACCAGCATATTTCACAGAGATTTCCGAAAAGTTCACAAAGTTCCTTATTTTTAAATTGGAAGAAATCTTTTAATGCCATCAATGTGTGGCTTATCTTAATCAATCCAAATATGGAGAATGAGTACTTGAACAGAATGTTTAGAAGTATTCAATTTACACATATGTTGTGTACTGGAAAAAAAGCGCAAATCACAAAAAATTATGATGGTGAAATGGGTAAATTAATATGGGAGGGGAAAAAAGAGTGAGAGGAATAAAAAATTTTTAAAAATCACAGGATTTTTTTCCTCGACTACACATTGAATCCAAACATCTGAAAGCAACTAAATGAATAATTATACAGAATAAATCATATGAAATGATTTTTATGTGATTAACTATATTGGTTGATATGTCACCATATTTGCACCCTCAGTATAATTTAAAAAATAAATTTATGAACATATAAAAGCTGGCAAAGGACAAGCAAGGTTATGCTTGATGAAACAAATTAATATGGAAAAAATGTCCTACTGTATAAAAGTAAATTTTATAAAAATGATTACACAAAGTTCAATTCTTCATATATCTGAGGCACAGACAAATATAAGTACTGAAAATCACAGGTGCAAACAAAATGACTTGCTTGCATACCAGCAAATGTGCACTTCAACTGAACCTTATGCTGATTAAACAAAAAAAAAAAAAAAATGTTGAGTTTGCTGCATTGTGTGGTTTTCAGAGGGTCACAGAGCCACTGCAGGTGAACAAGTTTAATCACGTACTGCCATGGTATAACACCACTGGGAACTAAGGTACATTTCACGACTACTAACGGCGTTGATAATATTGTGCGTATGCAATGATTCAGCATCTCTATTAAAAAAGGATGGCATTTGGAATGCATATCAGTGACTTGGATTGACTGCTTTTACCTTTTGTTTGAACTTGCAATTCAAACATCCCAATTCTGAGCCTTATATTAGTCTTTGCTGTCACGGTATTTGACCCCATCTCAATTGGAGGTGTGATGTGCTATAATAAGAACACTAACAAAGGTCAATTCGCCAAGCTTTGCGGTGATTGTGCCACATGCCTCAAATGTTTGTTTTTTTATTTTTATTTTAACAGCTTTACACATTTACTAAAATGCTCATATTTGAACATTGTCCTAACGTAATGTCCTCTTGATATAGCAGCCATTTTGGTAGCAGATGTAGTTCAATGTAAAAAATATACTCCTCAAAATCTAAAAATCTATAACCTATATCAATGTAGCATCCACAAAGAGACATCAGTAACAACAACCAGGTTCAGACCAGTTCACCTTATTGTGGTTTTTTTTTTTTTTTTTTTTTTTTTTTGGGTGATGGGGTGCCGTTTTACGTCTGGCTTTGCATATTTGGCAAAAAAATGTCCAACCAGGTTATACCCACCAGCCATTTGGTGATATATACACCATCAAGGCAGATGCCGCTTTATTATTTACAAGACAGGTAGTCAACCTGCGTGTGGTTTAGATTGGTTTAGACCTGGTGTATCCCAACAAAGTGAACCTTTCGGTCATTTCATTAATTGCACAAATCCAAAAACTTCTAAGTCATACAATTTCTTCCCTTGAAATCGTCCCTTGATATAGTAATTAACAGCTCATGACAACTTCTTCAGATTGAACACGAGTTGGCTCTCTTCCTAGGCTTTGGCTCTCTTTGGAAGTCCTTGTCATCATGGGCACAAGGGCTGAAAGAGCAGGAGGAACAGAGTGTCTGCGAGAGCCTACGCATGCCGAGCCGGAACACGCTGTTGGACAGACTGTAGATGACGCAGTTGCAGAAGCTATTGCTGATCGCTAACCAGGTGGTGATGAAAGATAGAGCAGGGCTGTCCAAGATGTGGGAGCTCTCCAGGAGAAAGTAAATGATGTAGGGAAGCCAGAGCATGTAGAAAACACTTGTGATGCGAAAGAGCACCATGGCATAGCGCCTGTCAGGGCCATGACCTGTATGATGTCCCCCCTCACCAGCCTCCATCTCCTGGCTGGGAAAACGAGCCCTTCGCTCACTGATCTCCCGATTATGCTGTTGACAGATGCGGAAGATGTGAAAGTAGGTGAAGCAGACCACAAGGGCCGCTGGAGCATACAACAGGCACACAACAAAGCCAGTAAACAGAGCAGAGGTCGGCCAGAAATGAGCACACCACTCAAAGATGTCCCCATGGTATCCCGGCTTCCCCCAACCAAAGAAGGATGGCAGGAACACAATGCAAGAGTAGATCCAGATCAGGATGATGCAGCAGCGCAAACGGCAAGGTGTCACCAGCTGGTTGTAAGAGAGGGGCTTAGTAATGGCCAGGTAGCGATCTACACTTATGCAGGCCAGGCAAGCCATAGAAACACTCTTCAACACCGAGATGACATAGCTGAACACCTGGCATGTGAGAGGTTCCTGGACACCAGCTGGGTAGTGCAGCAAAGAGAAAGTGGGCACCAGGCAACTCAGCCCCACCAGAAGGTCTGCGTAGGCCATAGTCTGGATAAAGTAGCTGGTGGTGTAGTGGTGCAGCAAAGGAGCACAATGAAACACAAAGATGACAGTCAAATTCCCAGCAATAATGAGCACAGTCAGCAGCACAATGAGAGCCGTCTCTACAATGCAAGTCTCCATGCCCTCATTCTGTCCCCAACCAAGTGGACATGAGTGGTTCAGGGACACACTCACCCTATTTCCAAAACTACTGTTTTCAGGTGCGACAGGCTCAATTAGTCCTGACTGGTTCATTGTCCTGGTGCAGTCAAGTACTTGTTCTTCACTCAACGCAGATGGACTGCACCCAAAACTCCTTTTGCCCTTTGTCTGTAATGTCCTTCAGCAAACACAACTCTATCTACTTTTGTTTTTCATCTCACCTCTGCTTCTCACATAGCTGGGTCCCAAAGAAAAAAGCACTGTCAAAAATCAAGATATAGGGCAAAAGAGGAGGAAAAAACGTCCACGTCTCTTCCCCAGTCAGTCATGCTTGAAAAAGGTTAGAAATTGTAATTCACAAACAAAAGACTACTGGCACTGAAGATGGGAGGCATCGACATAGTCTATTGATTTTCTTGACAATCCTCGCAAGGGCAAAGAGTAACGGATTTGAGGTCAGGATCATCGCAATTATGGATCAGGCATAACAGTTTCTTATGCACTTGCCAGACAAGATTATCAGCAAATTAGTGCAGATATTTGATTTGTTTCAAATAAATCATACCAGAAAATTATAGAAACCTAAAAATCTTTAAACCTAATTCTGACAAATTCTGTGCAAGCACAGGGAAAAATCAGCTAGTGAAATGTAAAGGCAATCATTTTCAATCATACCTTCAGGTAAAGGTTATAAAATCCCAGAAATACAGGAACTGAAAGTTACATTGGATTCAGCACATTCCTTGTCTGGATACAAATACATGTGCAAGGTTTTTAATGTGGCGTTTGTGGAGAGGTCCTCACGGCTGTTACATGGACCCCCCTGTGAGCTTTCGATTGTCCAAAATCCAAACCTAGGCACACTGTAGATAAACACAGATTTGTGTTTTTTCTGCACAGTGTTTCAAAACCACAGTGTTTAGTGTCCACAGATTGAACAAAATGGAAATGATCAAAATTTCAGAACGGTTTTGGTCTGTTTTCTTCCAATTCACTTACTTTTTTTCCTGAATTTGACTTTACGAATACGACAGAAATTAAAAACATTAAAAGGCCATATTTTTGCAGAGACCATTTCAAAAAGGTCTCATGAGGTAAAATCATCTCTTCAGGTATCCTGATAAGTTTTGATAACTAGCCATTACATATGCATTCCATATTTCTCCCAATAAACAGGTTCTTTCCCAGGTGCCCAAAATCTCTGCATATCCTGTTATCCCGTTTTCAGTGTGCAAAGATCATTACGTATGCCTGGATTCAGTCACTTGTCAGTTTTTCTGAAGTCCATATGCGGCAGTTTCCCTATTGATTTTCCTCCTTTTCCGGTCAGTAGAACTTCATTAAGCAACAAATGATGACACTGGAAAAAAAAAACATCTGTCTGAGATATAGGTAAAGCGTCGGCATGGTACTGCTGTCACTGTCTTCAATCAGCGGTTCCAGCAATCTGATACAAGTCCTTTGCTTTCATGTACCCAAAGATTCAATTCAGCAAATAGGGAAAAAGTAACCAGAAAAATTCAAGTTGATGATAAGAATGGAGTAAACAGGAAAACAAGGATTATCAAGAAAACCGATAACAAAAACAATTGCATGGAGAAGCAGCAGCGCAGAGGTGATAAGCAGCCCTGGACCGCTGGCGCAGTGGGAAAGAGATGCTGCGAGTGGCTTTCACTTCCCTCTCCCCTTTCAGTCTCTCTCTCTCTCGCTCGCTTGCTCACTCACTCACTCGCGCCTCTCTTTTTCACACACTCCCTCCCTTGCTGCCAGGCTCTCTTTCGCTCGCTCTCTCGTTCACATGCACACACACTTTCCCCGCCTTCCCTATGGGCTGCACCTGAGGTCCTGCTTCTCTTTCAACTCTTTAAACATGCACGTCTGCCTCTCTCTCTCTCCCTGATTCTTCCATGATCTTCCTTGAGACAGACATCCAAGATGATTCCCATTCCCATTCCACATTAAGAATAATGATGAACACATCAAAGGTGTTCATCCCTCTCATTTCTCTAACAGCTCCTTACCCCAATTTCTTTCTGTCCTCATGTTACTACTCTCCCTTTCTCTTTTCCACAAATCACTTAAACATGGCAGTGACCAAGCCTGGCTATCCCTGCCCCTTGGTTACAGTTGCCAGGCATTTTAGCTGGCTCGGACGCTCCCACAGAGAAGTCGACACAGTGCAACAAACAGGAACAAATTAGAGATTACGGGGTTGTGTGTGTGGTTTGGGAAGGGGGTCGGGGTGGTATTTTGCGGCCAAGAGAATTTGGATGCCCTCCTCCAGTTTGTCCTGCACCACTAAATTGAAATTTTAAATAATAGATTTCTATTATAATATTGACCTACACAGGAAAATTGTCAGTTACAAAAATGGGTATGAGATTGTCCAGCCGCAGAGCATCAGCCACTCAAACGATCTGTACCTTGTAATATAAACTACTTCCAAGTTGTGGGCTGTGTAAATAATTCATCAAAAGGGGGAAGACGGGAGGGCTTTGGGAAAGGAAAACCTAATGAAAAAAAAAAAGGCCACCAGCACAACAATCCCAACCTTCTTGATACATTATCTTTTGTGTTTTCCGACTCACGCCACTCAGGGCATTGACAGCAGACAGTCAGCATTTATTATAATAGCTACCTACATCCAGGCCAGGTTGCCACCGACACTATTACTCACTGTGGTTAACCTGAAAAAACTGTTTGACAAAGCATACAAGCCTTCTTTTACAAATTTATGCAGTTTCCTGTACATTTTAAAACGTATGCTGATGCCATTACAAATTTCTGATAAGGCCATCATAAGAGCAGACATACAAAATCTGTACTAGCAAACAAAAGAAAAGACCAGCATTAATGGTGGCTCAGTAAATGTGGGATGCATTAAGATACATGTAAGAATAGGACGTTGTAAAAAGCGGTGTTGAGGCTAGAGATGCCATGAATACAGCTGGCCTAAGGAGACTGGGGGAGCTTTGTGAGAAACCATCCCTCTCATCCCACAGGCACTTCATATGCAGCTGAACACACGGAGCTGGTGAAGGGCAATGACACCAATGTGAACAAAATAAACCAATATATGCACTTTGAAATTGTTCAATTATGTACTTTCGATTTAATTTTAATTTTTTTTTTTTTGGGGGGGGGGGGGGGGGGATGTGCATCAGTTACTAGTAAATAAACCAGCAGGTAAAGTAGATTTAATCTGATCTTTTGCAATGCAAATAGAAAATGTTTATGATCTAATAATAATAATAATAATAAAAATAAAAATAAAAGACCATATAATGACCATTAATTGGGTAAGGCTTTCAAATTTATCAAAATGGAATCCATAAATTGTGGGGTTTTTTGCATTGCAAAGTAATGATTTCATCATCAAAAATAGCATTTATTTACCCACTGGTAATGTGGAAATACTTCACCATTATTATTAATAGAGGATTTTGTCAATCACACACAAATGTTTTATGAAAATAATAGATTGCCTGTCTTAATTATGCATACCAGTTGCATACATTTCTTTGATAAATGCTTGCCTCACTTTGCTTCCATTCACATTTTGTGCAAGTGTAGGCAAGGGAAGCTCCATTCACCCAGACAGCCAAGTGTTTTATACTTCCTGGAAATGAAATTAACTAATGATGTTTACATATTGTCAGCCTCTCATGTGTCCCCAACAGTCACATCACTGACCCTCAAAGCACAATGTGGGTAATGAGAAACATCAATAACATCATGAGTTGTCTCAAATGTAATGTAATATAATGATATGTTATGGAGGTATGATGCCACACATGTTGAGAGAAGCTATACCCGAGATAAATGATACTCAATAAATTCTCAATCAAAAATAAAGGCATTTGTTGCAAGTGTCCTCATCTAAATTTGGAGCTTGTCTGACTTTCATGATTCAATAAAAGAAAAGAGAGAGGGGGAAAAATCCCTTTCCGCCATATAAAAGAAATGGTCTTATAAATCCAGACAGCACACAAAAATGAAAAATGCAAATAAACTACCAAAATGATCCGCCATCAAAGATTTCATTACATGCTCCATAAAGACGATAATCTACTTAAGCAGACTGGTGAGGACTACATAATTAATCCCACAAGCAGATGGAAATAGAAGGTGGTGGCACACAGTCTTAGCAAAGAGAAGTTAAATAAATAAATAAACAAACAAACAAACAAATAAATAAAAATGAATTCTTGGATGCAATCCAGCGATTTGTCTCAGCAACAGTGAGTTTAAAAGGAAGCCTCTTGGCACATGGCAAAGAAGACATTTCATGCACAAACAAGCCTACAATCAAATTCTGTATCATGCTTCAAAGCTTAATACAATTATACACTTCTCTGTACTCATATGTGTTTGAAATAAGTAACATAAGTGCACTTCAACAAAACAAATAACTTGCTAATTATTCTTGATGCATGAGGTGATGATCTTTCCTTTCAGAATACAAGACAAGGGGTATCTAATCTTACTTCAGAAAGAAAAAAATCTAAGACATACTTTATCTGCTTCTTAAAAACAAAAAGCGTTGCTGTTCACAAAGAAGTTTCAGGCCTTTTTTAAGCCTTGGCTGAATGGAAGAACATCTTTGTCAGTATTCTGAGTGAGCAGAGAAGTAAAGGTTGAGAAAATGTCAGCTTCGTGCCTCTTTATGGAATACGCATAGCCATCTAGGCCTACTCTTGTGCATAGTAACATTAAAAAACCTCTTATCAAAAGCACAAGCAGTGAGAATTACGGTTGAACAGACATGTAACAGACATGTAACAGACATGTAACAGACATGTAACAGACATGTAACAGACATGTAACAGACATGTAACAGACATGTAACAGACATGTAACAGACATGTAACAGACATGTAACAGACATGTAACAGACCTTCACAAAAAGCTCAAAGTGCTCTTCGCTATGATGTGAATTGAGTCACATATACATCAACACATTCTTTACTTTCAAGTATCATTACTCATATCCCAATTCAATGAATCATGAAAAAAGCGAATTTATTTATAACATATATACATTAATATTCCTGCAACGACCAATGGCACAATCACTTAGGATTCAATCAGTATCCTAATCAATAGTGAGCTGGGACCGAGCCATTAATAACTTCAGTGTCACCTAGCACAGAAGCCTGTCAGCCTTTCTCTCACTGTTTTTATTAATGGCCTCATGATGGTTATATCCATACCATTATTTCAGGCTGTGCAGGAGAATACTACAAATTAAATTAATATAGGAGTGAATTATACTTGCACTGTTACAGAACCTGTGTTACATAAGTGTCGTATATTTAGCAGCTCATCTGGATGGCAGCTATTTCTGCTGATGTGAGAGGCGATGGGAACCGTAGCTCTTGGTTAGGGAACTGGAACAGTGGAATTTATACTCCCTGGCAAGAGCTGACAGCCAGGGTATAAATATATATGAAAAACAATTACCCTTTTTTCCACTCTTCCATTATTGCCCTTTCCCTCAGTCACCCTTCCTCTCAATAATTACCATGCTGTATTTCCCTACATCAGTAATGACTATTGATTTACATGTAAAGAAAATACACCATGATCAAGGTGTTCTAAAATTTCCTTCATGCTTTGACACTATCCCTTTATGAATACCAAAGAATGTTCAATATGCCCTTTTACAACCTATGTAATAGCAATGTGCTTGACTGATCTGAGCTCTGCGGAGCGAAGCGATGGGGGCTGGGGGGGGGGGGGGGGGAACGCTGAAGGGTATGTGCAGCAGAGTCGACAGTAAATTGATTCTGGCAGGTCAGGACCAAGAGCACAAAAGGGCAGGCAGGAATATCCTCACCTCCAACCGAGCTCTGCAAAGTCCATCACACAATCATAATGAAAAATCACTGTGCCTATTTACATAGCTTGCCTCCTTATGCAGGGTGCTTTTGCATTTGAGATGGTTAATGGAGAAGAGATGAAGCATGAAAAACTTACTCCAGCAATCCTTGGGGCCAATTTTTCAGTTTTCTACTAATCCAACATACAGTGCCCTCCACTAATATTGGCACCCTTGGTAAATATGAGCAAAGAAGGCTGTGAAAATTGTCTATTGTTTAACCTTTTGATCTTTTGTTCAAAAAATTCACAAAAATACTCTGCTCTCATGGATATCAAACAATTGCAAACACCACAGGTTTATCAAAAAAATATAATGTATTCATAAAATATAGGTGTGCAACAATTACTGGCACCCCTATGAATTGAGAAATATATTTGAAGTATATTCTCATTGATATTTTACATTTTTTTTAGTACACCTGGGTGACTAGGAACAGGAAATTGTTCAACCATGACTTTCTGTTTCACAGGGATATAAATATAAGGCAACACACAGGCCAAATTCCCTTAGGCATTCATAACAATGGGTAAGGCCAAGGAATATAGCTGTGATGTGCGGCAAAATGTTGTTTCAGAAAATGGGAAGTGGCTATAAGAAAATAGCACAAGCATTGAAAATGCCAATTTCCACCATCAGGGCAATAATTAAGAAGTTCCAGTCAACTGGAAATGTTATGAATCAACCTGCAATTGGACGTGTGTCTATATTGTCTCAACACACTGTGAAGAGGATGGTTCAAGTGGCCAAAAAATCTCCAAGGATCACAGCTGGAGAATTGCAGAAGTTAGTTGTGTCTTGGGGTCAGAAAGTCTCCAAAACTACAATCCGAAGTCACCTACATCACCACAAGTTGTTTGGAAGGGTTTCAAGAAAAAAGCCTCTACTCTCATCCAAAAACAAACTCAAGCGTCTTCAGTTTGCCAGACACTACTGAAACTTCAAATGGGATCGGGTTCTATGGTCAGATAGAGTTTTTTGGCAATAAACACCAGAGGTGGTTTTGGCGCACACAGAGAGGTAGCCATATGGAAAAGTACCTCATGCCCTCGGTTAAATATAGTGGTGGCTCATTAATGTTTTGGGGCTGTTTTTCTGCCAGAGGACCTGGACATTTTGTTAGGATACATGGCATCATGGACTCTATCAAATATCAACAGATATTAAATGAAAACCTGGCTGCCTCTGCCAGAAAGCTTAAAATGGGCCGTGGTTGGATCTTCCAGCAGAACAATGATCCAAAACATACATCAAAATCAACACAAAAATGGTTTACTGACCAGAAGAGTCCTGTGTTTTGTTTGCAATTGTTAAACAATAAAGACAATTTTTCACAGCCGTCTTTGCTCATATTTACCAAGGGTGCCAATATTAGTGGAGGACAATGTATATGATTCCTAAAGGGCATGCAAGTTACCTTAATTCAATTAGATGTGTTAGAATGGTCATAACATGGTATTTCTGTGCTAGTCTGGGAAAATCCATTGTATGTGGCCGTGGCTGGAAAACCAGCCAAAAATAAATAATCAGGTTTTAACCAAAATGCAGTTTTTCTATAAATAAAACAAATACATTTTTTTAAATCAAAATACCAACTCAGTTTAACAAATATCAGTCTGCCTAAAGATGTCTAAACCTTGCAACTCAAGTGGGAATGCCGTAGAGGAATGGACATAAGCCTAATCAATTCAGTTTGTAATCAGATATCAGCTGTCAGTATAATGACAAACGATGTGCTTCTGACAGTCAACAATAGTTCTTTAGTGTGGGAACATTCCAACCAGTCACCATGCTTGGCATGAGAACGAGTGCACCTCCAAGAACAACATGAAAGAATTAGCTTTTTAAACATGTAAAAATACAACATAGCCTGCAGAAATGCCAGGGCAACATTAAGGATATGTCTTCTCGAATCAAGCGCTGTAATGAGAGCACTTGAATTTGATGTGGCTTTAGAAGGCAACAAGTGACTGTTCCACGGTATATACCATGGGAAAACTATATTGTGCAGATTCGAAAGCTTTTGCACACAAAATATTTTTGCACAATAAAGAGATATCACACATAAGAACTAAATCAGTTTCACTATAGAAAACACAATGTACAATTTGTTCTCTGAATAAGCTCAACAGCAAGCCATTAGTTTCTTCAAAAATAAATGAGAACATTGAGTTGATGGACAATACGCAGAGGTGCCAACATTGCGAACAAGAAAATCTAAGCAGGCAGACAGAAAAAAACAGAATACCGCATAACTCCTAGACTATTTCAGTGGACAGGAAGGCTCCATGCTAACAGCATTAATAACAACACATAGTGGTTGAATTGATATTTAACTGCAATCTGCAGAAATGTTTGGAACATGCAAAGAAATGCTGTAGAGCAGCCTTCAAAATAATGAAAGGTTTCTACATTAAAAAAAAAAACCCACAAAGAACAGTAAACAGTAGTAAATGAAACAGTCAATATCTGGTGTGACAAAAAAATAAAAATAGTAGTCTCTGGTACAATTTGTGCAGTTTTATAAGGAAATGAGCTGGTAAGTTTTATTGAGCATTTTGCAGAACCAGCCACAGTTCCTCTGGAGACTTTGACTTTCGCACTTGCTTCTTATTTTTGCAGCAAAACCCAGCAGCCTTCATTGTGTTTATTGTCTGAGAAGTGTCTCTTATGTAACATGCTGCTTTCTTTAATGACAAACATTTTTCTGTAACATTTAATTTTGTGCTAGAAAACTAATGTTTGGGAATCTAAAATGTTTTTTGTACTGACTTCATAATGTAGAAGTCATAAAATAAAAAAATATATAACAGTTTATACTAAAAAAAAACAGTGCTTAAGACTTTTGCACAGTACTGTGTAAGTGTAGAATATACAGTGCTGTGAAAAAGACTTCTATTTTTGTGTCTCTCTCTTACTAAATAGTTGTAGATCTTCAAACAAAATACAACATAAAACAAAGGCAACCTGAGTAAACATACAATACAGTTTTTATTTTTTTTAATTGAAGAAAAATAAATAAATAAATAAATAAATAAACACCCATCACCAATGCGAAAAACTAATTGCCCCCTTAAACTTAAAATCTGGTTGTGCCACCTTTAGCAGCAATAACTGCAACCAAACGCTTTTGATAACTGGAGATCAGTCTTTCACAGCACTGTCGTTGAATTTTGGCCCACTCTTCTTTGCAGAACTGATTTAGTTCAGCCACATTGGACTAAGCCACTCCAACACTTTAATTTAGCTTTTTTGAGCCATTCAGAGGTGGACCTACTCCTGTGCTTTGGATCATTGTCTTGCTGCATAATCCAGTTGCGCTGAAGTTTAAACTTACGGACTGAAGACCAGACATTCTCCTTGAAGATTTTCTGGTAGAGAGCAGAATTCATGTTTCCCTCAATTATTGCAAGTTGCCCAGACCCTGAATCAGCAAAGCATCCCCACAACATCACACTTCCACCACCATGTTTGACCATAGGTATGATGTTCTCTTTGTGGAATTCTGTGTTTGGTGTACACCAGATGTAACGAGACCCCTGTCTTCCAAACAGTTCCACTTTTGACTCATCAATCCACAGAAAATTCTCCCAAAAAAGGTTTGAGGATCATCGAGGTGTGTTTTGGCAAAATTCAGACGCGCCTTAATGTTCTTCTGGGTTAGCAGTGGTTTTCGCCTCACCACTCTTCCATGGATGCCATTTTTGCCCAGTGTCTTTCTGATAGTGGAGTCATGAACAGTGACCTCTATTGATGCAAGAGAGGCCTATAGGTCCTTTGATATTGTCCTTGACTCTTTTGTGACTTGCTGGATGAGTCGTTACTGTGCTCGTGGGGGAATTTTGGAAGGTTGACCACTTCTGGGAAGGTTCACTACTGTGCCGAGTTTCTTCCATTTGGAGATAATGGCTCTCACTTTGGTCCTTTGGAGTCCCAGAGTCTTTGAAATAGCTTTGTAACTCTTCCCAGACTGATGTATTTCAATCACCACCTTCCTCATCATTTCTGGATTTTCTTTCAACTTTGGCATAGTGTGTTACTGGGTAAGACCTTTTAACCAACTTCATGCTGATGAAAAATGCTATTTAAAGCGTTGATTTGCTTGAACAGGGTTTGCAGGAATCCGGCCTTGTTGCGTCTAGTCCAGCTGAACCCCATTATGAATGCAGTTTCATAGATTTGGGGAATTACTAACTATGGTGGCAAATATATTTTCACACAGGCCCAGTTGGTATTGGATAACTTTTTTGCTTCAATAAATAACGTTATCATTTAAAAACTGTATTTTGTGTTTACTCAGGTTGTCTTTGTTTTAATTTCTGAAATAATTTAGTATGAGATATACACAAAAACAGAAGAAATCAGGAATACTTTTTCACAGCACTGTAATATAAGTAGACTTCAACCAAAAAAGAGGTCTTTACACTTCTTACTAACTACTCTGATCAAACAGCAACACAAAATAGATTAATACATTTTTTAAAAAATGACGAAGGTTTATATTTATGAGGTATGTGACAAGTATGTGAAAGAAAATATTAAAGCGGTCATGCCCAGCACATTTTACCCCATGCTTTTATTATTAAATGACTTGTTTATTGATACAAAAAATGCTAAATATTCTGCTGGCTCACAATTAAGATTGTGAATTCAAAGGTCAAAATTCACATAGATAGTCTCCACAAGGCAAAAATAACCCAAAATGCATCTTTCTGTACTTTCTTTCCCCTTCAGTAAATTGTCCTTACAGCCAGACGACTATTATTGTGTTTGGTCAGACCACTGCTTTAGCTGAAAAAGCAGAAAAGTGCAATTTTTAGTTGTCTACTGTATTGCCGTAGCAGTACAAAAAAACCCCCAAAAAACAACTAAAATGCTGCAGATGAAACAAAGATGTTGGCACCTCTGCTACACATAATACCAAAGGGAAATGATTGGCAATTACAGTCCACTGTCCACTTCAAATGTGCACCTGAATCTGAAATCTTGATAGAACATACTGTGATGAAAAAGCTGAAAAGCTGAAAAATCTATCTATAGAAGATTCAAGATTACCAAAAATTGTTAAATATTGCTTCAGACCATAACTTGGCTATAGTTCTTCTTGTACAACCAATCAATTTGAGACCAAAAGTATATAAATGGCTAGAGTATCAAACATACATATTTCTGGATATTTCTATTACTACTAACCTGAAGTTGGTTCTGTTCTCAATTCTCATATTAACTACACAGTAAAACACATTGCTCTCTGCCCAAAAACACACCTATGGCAAACCAGTAACACATATCAATGCATTTTTTGACGGATGCAAAATATATTCCTGTGAAAGCAGCCTGAAGCTTCACTCACCTGGAGCCACTGAAGACCTTAAACACAAACACTGCCTTTCAAACAAAAGTGAGCAATTTGAGAGCTACAGTGATTGATGAGAGATGCACTGATAGATGTATACAGACAGAGAGAGAGTGAGAGAGAGAGACAGAGAAAATGAATCTTTGTCCTACCTTGGTGATGAGGATGCGGTAGCGTTCCAACAGGGCCTGTTCATCCTGGCAGCCACACAGGAGCTGCCAGACTTCGGCTCGCAGGGCCTCGGGGATGCCGGGTCTTACCAGCGCAGACAGCCCTTTAGGACGAGAAGACAGGTTCCCATGCCTGACGGGCACAACACACAAACACACAGACACACACTCCCAGTCAGTGCTGCTTGCCACCACAAGTCAGAAATATTTTTAAAGAAAGGATAAGTTTCTCATTTTTGATTTTAGCATCCAACAATTCTCAAATGCAATTATTTATCCTGCTTTTAGGCTTAAGCAGATTGTGAAATCATCTCATCCAGAATATTTTTCACTTGTTCATGCATTTACGGCCACAAGGACAGCACAGTTTTCAGGATAGGCTTAAAGTACCCAAGTTTAAATCATTAAAATAAACTAAGTGTAATAAATGGATTTGTATGTCTTTTTAAAATACCAAGAAAATACTAACATGGCCAAAGAGCATCTGTTCTGTTTACCTTAAAAAAAAAATGAGTATGCAGGGGAATATGTAAACTGACCTGCTGTCATTCATCCTGACCCTGTTCTCCCATAAAATTATGCTATCTAATCTATCTATCTACAACAGTTGATGTATGAATAGCAAGTTCAGTTGTTGACCTGTTTCCACTGTTTATTGACATTATTCGCTGCTTCTGTACATCTGCATTGTACTGTAGTGAATGTGAGCCAATAGCTACCCGGCTACTTAACCAGCTTGCACTTTCCTCAGATAGAGATGTGCGAGACTTCAGTCTCAATCTGCTTAGCCATGTTCTCAAGGATTTAACAGTAGCCAATCCTGTCAAAATGCAAACCATAACTATGATTTTACTTATTATTTTGTACATCACCTTTGTTCATCAGTATATTTTGTTCATCAGTTAGCTAGTTAGTCATCATGTTTTGGGCTACAATTTTTCAAGCACTATTACACACTTTAATAACTGGTAAATTGGCCTGTTTAGTAAAATCACAAACTGAACTAGTACATAACACTCCCTGAATCAAATTTTACACAAGTACCAAGAAAGCCTTTAACTGATTAAAACTGGTCAATTTATCGCCATCCTAACATAGCTAACCAAAATATGAATCTATATAAGAATCAACAGTTAAACAATTTAAAAATGACATTTTTAAATTTTCTAATAAGATAAATAAAACATTTACAGGAAAATAATCAATGTTTCTGTAAAACAAGTGTAGGTTATCACGGACGTTATAGCAGCTATAAACAGCTGTTCCCTCACCAGTCTCTCTTTTTTTCTCTGGAAGTTAATAAGACAAGAAAATGCAGCTTGTCAGCTTCTGCAGCTGTAATAGAAAACCCTTTCTGGCCAATCAGAGTTAAATATTTAACAATGCTGTGGTATAAATCCAATTACTAAGTCTTACAAGAGTTTTCTTGTTATCTGTTTGTGTAATGTTTGTTGCCTCACCATCTGTTGAGGATGCCACCCCAGGACTCCAGAATTTTCTCAGGACAGTCTTTAGACACATCACCAGTGCCACTGGAGATCTCACTGTCGCTGTCTGTAAGAGAAAAATGAAGGCAAGGGGCATAAGGATGAGAGTTGTGAGGACTTCGTTTTTGGGGTCGTATCAAAGTTCATTTAATCATTTAAGGTATCTATCACATTTGTCCTGAAATACACCAGTGTACTTTTTATTTGTTCCCCCTTGAGGCTAGAGAGGTGATGTAGCCATCTTGGCCACATAAAAAAAAAAATTGTGTGTGTGTGTGGAGGGGGGGGTGATGAGCTGAGATTCACAGCTCAGGGCTGAAAAGCACTCAGCGTTATACGTGCAGTCCTTGGGTTCAAAGCTTCCAAGAATACATGTGCATGTGAGAGGAAGGAGAATACAGACTGGCACATCTTGACTCGGCTCTCAAGCCATCACATACAGATGAACTGGTATGATACTCAAGGACATGATCACACAACCTTATAGTAACAGAATAGCAGATTTGTGAAATCTATCAAGTTTCATATCAAAATATATATCCATAGTACAGCCGAGTGTCATATCCAGTACTGTGCAAAAGTTTTATGCACATGCAAAGAAATGCTGTAGAGCAAAGATTCCTTCAAAATAATGAAAGTAAAATGTTTCTACATTTAAAAAAATAAATAAATAAATACCGTAAAGAACAGTAAACAGTAGTAAATGAAACAAAGTCAATATTTGGTGTGACAAAAAATAAAAATAGTAGACGGTACAATTTGTACAGTTTTATAAGGAAATTAGCTGGTAAGTTTTATTGAGTATCTTGCAGAACCAGACACAGTTCTTCTGGAGGCTTTGACTTTTGCAGCTGATTCTTATTTTTGCAGCAAAACCCAGCAGCCTTCATTGTGTTTTTTGTCTGAAAAGTGTCTCTTACATAATATGCTACTTTCTTTAATGACATACAAACATTATGTAACATTTAATTTTGTGCTAGAAAACTAATGTTTGGGAATCTAAAATGTTTTTTTGTACTGACTTGATAATGTAGAAGTCATAAAATAAAAAATCTATAACAAAGTTTGTACCAAAAAAAATAGAGTGCCTAAAATTTTTGCACAGTACTGTACATTCCAGTAAGCTGAGGGGCACTGCTACCCATGGGCTGAGCTTTCACGCTATCCATCTGGACCAAACACTGAGCGCAGTGATAAATGCTTTTGGTGATAAATGCAGTGTCTGAAGCTTAATGTTCACAAGGGTCATTATGAGCCCAGCAGCACCCTTGGCGCCTTGACATCCCATTTCTCACAGTCTGCATGACAACAGGCTCGTGTTAACCCAGACACACTACAGACATGTCATTGAGCGAGTCATGTTTTATCTTCACAGAATGGTGGAATTTATTTTAATTTTTTTTTTTAAATGAAAGAAAGTAAGTTAAGGTGGGCTCAAATGGTGCTGGAGGGAAACATAACTGTGCAGAAAAAAAAAAACCTATATGAACCACTTCTCTACCCAGCCAGTCAGAGATACAGTAGGTATAGAAAAGAATCACCCCCCTTTAAAATAATCACATTTTGTTGCTTTTCAGCCTTAAATGAAGACGGACACAGTTTTTGTTTTATCCAGCTGTATTTACGCAGTGCAACTTATAACATCCAAGTGAAATATATAACACCAACATGTCCAGAAAAAAATTTAAAATCAGAATCGCTGAGTTGGAAAAAGGATCACCCCCTTGCTTTCATTTGCCTTATTTTTTTAATTACAGCCTTTAGTCTGTTGGGATATGTCTTTACTAACTTTGCACATCTAGACTTTGCGATATTTGCCCACTCTTCATTGCAGAACTGCTCAAGTTCAGTTAAATTTGATGGTGACCGTTTGTGGACTGCAGTCTTCAAGTCATTCCACAGATTTTCAATGGGGTTAAAGTCTGGGCTCTGACTAGACCATGCAAGGACATTCACCTTTTTCTCCTTCAACCACTGTGTGGTCAGTTTTGCTGTGTGCTTTGGGTCATTGTCATGTTGGAAGGTAAACCTTCTTCCCACTGACAACTTTCTGGCAGAGGGCAGCAGATTTTCCTCAAGAATTTGAAGGTATTTTGCCCCATCCATTTTCCTTCTATCCTGACAAGTGCTCCAGTCCCTGCTGCAGAGAAACACCCCAATAACAGGATATTACCACCTCCATGCTTTACTGTAGGAATGGTGTTATTTGGATGGTGAGCTGTATTGGATTTCCGCCAGACATATCATTTGGTGTTGAGGCCAAATAATTAATCTGACCATAACACCTTTTTCCATGTGGCCTCAGAATCTTCAAGGTGTGTTTTGGCAGAGCTCAGTCGTGGGTGGCGTTTTTCTTGCAACCCTCCCATACAAGCCACATTTTGTGGCGAATTTGTGATATTGTTGTCACATGCACACAATGACCACTCTTTGTCATAAATTCCTGCAACTGCTTCAGAGTTGCTGTAGGCGTCTTGGTAGCCTCTCTGACCAGTTTCGTCCTGGCTCGTTCATCCAGTTTGGAGCTACGTCCTGATCCAGGGAGGGTCTGTGTTGTACCAAATACCTTCTACTTCTTAATAATAGACTTCACTGTGCTTCTAGGCATTCATAAAGCCTTTGAAATGTTTTTGTATCCATCTCCTGACTTGTGCCTGTCCACAACTTTATCCCTGAGATCTTTTGACAGTGCCTTGCCACCCATAGTTGATTGTTTGCTTCATTTGCACTACAAAAAGGTCTTTTCATGCTGAGCTAATCAAAATGACCACAGCTGATCACAGTTGAAAGTCAAATGGCTTTGTGTGCCATTGAGAAGGTGATCACCTGAGTTTACAAGTCATTTTTAGAAGGGGGGTGATCCTTTTTCCAACTCAGTGATTCTGTTTTTTTATTTTTTTTGTTGGTGTTATCTTTGATGTTATAAGTTGCACTGAGTAAATACAGCTGGATAAAACAAAAACTGTGTCCGTCTTCATTTCTGGCTGAAAAGCAACAAAATGTGATTATTTTAAAGGAGGGTGATTCTTTTCTATACCCACTGTAAATAATATTTAAAAACAAAAGAAACACTACAGATTTTGCTCTAGCATTAGTTGTCACGGCATTACCATTACTGATGTAGAGAGCTTTGGCACCCTTTTTTAACAATTGTTAACAAGACATGAGGAAATCTCAATAAATACAAGGAAACTTGGTGTTTAAAAACCTTAAATCTTAGGGTAGCAATTAGCCTCTAATTGTTACTTCTTACGACTCTTCTCTACGAAGGTACAGATTTAAGGATGTTCTCTGAGGTGTAATGTAGATGTAAAACAATTTACCACAAATTGACTCTGATGAAGTCTAAACCAATGAGCCCAAAACTAAAGTCTTACAGAAACAGTAACATTAATCCTAATGCAAGTCTGAGGTGAACAGCTGTGACACCTGCTTTGTAGAAATCTCACAGCTTGTCCAAGAGACCATGGCTGTACTTTCAATCAGATCTATGGCTGGATTTATGGAATAATAAGGGTTTTTTTTGTTTTGTTTTTTTGTTAGAACCATTCTCGAATCAGAAGGTGTGGATTGATTTTTTGATTTGATTTTTTTTTTTTTTTTTTTTTATAACAGCAAGACAACTACAGTAGTTTCAATTATAACAAAAATGACAATAAAACAGCTACAGAAAAATCACCCAAAAATCATATCTTAAACATCTTAAAATAGGAATAGCACAGAGCTGGAAGAGCATGGAAGAACGGATGTATTGGTACTTCATCCATGAACTGACCTCCAAAAAGGCAGGCTCTAATGAGCGTTCTTTACAAAAGGTCAGGTTCAGATCCAAAGCCTTAAAAACATAAGGTTCTATGTTGCACAGAAGAGAATAAGAGGGGAGAGGAGAAAAGAAGAACAAACAGAGAGAGAGAGAGAGAGAGAGAGAGAGAGAGAGAGAGAGAGAGAGAGAGAGAGATGGAGATAGAGATAGAAGTCTTGAGAGCTTGCTATGTCCTAAGGTGACAGAGCAGCTCAATAGTTTTGTGTGGGTGGATGAATTTTCTCTTCCAGCTCCCTTACAAAAAAAAAAAAAAAAAAAGAAAGAAAGAAAGCCTGCACAGTGGCTTCAAATGTAACACTAAATTACTAATAGATTTATTATATAATAAAAACGACCGCTGTTCTCATCAATACAAATCCTAAACACAATTAAATGTGTGGGGGAAAAAACAAGGTTTTAAAAGATCAAATTTTGCTGTGAACAATACCAGATGAATAAAATGACATCTTTTTAAAGGCCTTGGAAACATGATCTATGTTATAGGGTTGCTGAGGGGAAAAAAATGCAATGCTTTGGCAATGGAAACCAAACCTTTCCCACAATGCCCTTGACACAGGATGCTCAGGATAGCATCATTCTGCTTCATCATCATATTAAAGAGACCCCATGACCCGAGGCCCTTATTTACGCTTTCTAAAACAGGGACTTTATCTTTCTGTGTGACTCCGCTGACACACTTACGAGTTTCTGCTCTCTGACCTTAATGTTTATGTAAACAAGAGTTTGCTTGGCTGATAAAAACCTGGGAGTTAAGGTCAAAAATTGCCAATCATCAGTGAAAATGTTTGTTTTTAATTACGAGGTAACAGGAAAAACAAACATATCACCTTACACAATAATACCCCTAACATAACCAGAGTCACACGAGCTTTATTTAGTAAACAGCTATCATTTGGGCAGGATCCATGATGCAGACTGTACATCAGCATCATGTCGCAAGAGCAACAAAGACCAGTCTAGCACTTGGGCAGATTACAAATAGTTGTTAAGCATCATTGCTTGCACAGCTTTACGCCACAGAAACCAGTGTCAAACCAGCGTCAACTTTAACCCAACGTTCATAGTAGTAACTGACCGGTCTCTCGTGTCACTTGTGGGTGCATAGCGACTGCTGCTGTTGTTGATTTTGGTTGTGTACTGTCAAGCATTTCTTTTTAGTCCCAATGAGAAAATGTAGTAGCCAAAATGTATAGCATATAGCTCATTATACAATTATACACATCACTTTTGCTGAAAATATATTTAAGTTTCATTAAACATAGCTTCACTGTCAGATTAGCAAAGCAAGATAACTGGCACCAATGATCTCTGCTACATCCTTCCAAGCTCTGTCTTTTCATAATAATGTCATGTCTCTATAGATATTTAATAGGAGGTTTTATATACAGTACTGTGCAAGAGTTTTAGGCAACCCATTGTTTTTAGCACAAACTTTGTTATAGATTTTTTTATTTTATGACTCAAATCAGTACAAAAAAACATTTTAGATTCCCAAACATTAGTTTTCTAGCACAAAAGTAAATGTTATAGAAAAATGTTTGTATGTCATTAAAGAAAGCAGCATATTACGTAAGGGACCACTCATCAGACAAAAACCACAATGAAGGCTGCTGGGTTTTGCTGCAAAAATAAGAAGCAAGTACGAAAGTCAAAGTCTCCAGAAGAACTGTGGCTGGTTCTGCAAAATGCTCAATAAAACTTACCAGCTAATTTCCTTATAAAACTGCACTAATTGTACTGGAGGCTACTATTTTTATTAATTTTTTTTTTTTTTTTTTTTTGTCACAAAAATATTGACTTTATTTCATTTACTACAGTTTACCTGGTGATTCTGGTGTTTGATGTGAACATTAACTGAAGTTCTTGACCTGTATCTGCATGATTTTTTGCATTGCGCTGCTGCCACATAATCTGTTGATTAGATAACTGGATGAATGTGCAGGTGTTCCTAATAAAGTGGATTGTGAGTGTATATGACTGGATAACAATTTCACAAATTTTGCATATCAAACAGTGAAACAATGGGAACTAACTGCAGGTAGTAACTACATTTGTAAGTGGGACTGGGGAACTGAAAAACGTCAGACCACATGCGGCACAGGATTGGTCTCAGTAATCAATGGAGCAAATCTTTTAGATTTGTTAATTTAGCATAGAATTTACTTAATTTGCATAGAATTAAGAAAATCTGAAATGTCACTGAAATCACAGTTCCATGTTGCGCAAGTTCTGTTGCACAAAACTGAACAGGCACTTCATTTGGAGTGTTGCTGAGGAAACGGCTGTGTGTTCGGGGAAAGCAGTCTAATTTTGCCATATTATAAACGCTGGTTACGGATGTAAGTATGGTTCTGTGAATTCCGGATGACCGCTAGAGATCATCCACAGTAGTGGATGATCACAGCGCCAGCCAGATCATCGAGAAAATCGAGAAGGTCGAGAAAATAAATACCAACGAAGTCACATGATGACGTGAGCTGAGCGGAGGTGAATGGTGTGCAGAGATAGCCGCTACATAAACCTTTAAGGTGGAGGCTGCCCTGCCACTGTCCAAAAGACCCTGTAGGAAACCCAAAACGACAGAGACCGGACATCGTACAGGGTCAAACCCACGAGTCTCGCACCACGCACAAAAAGACTTCCATCGATAGGCATAAAGCACTCGTGTGGAAGCAGCCCTCGCGTTGAGAACAGTGTGAACAACTGAAGGCTCACAGTCTGCAAAGAGGAAGTCGGCCCCAGAGGCCAGATCCATAACTGTAGGCGGGCCGGGTCCGGATGTCAAACGCGGCCGCCCAGCTGAGACAATAGATCCCTCCTGAGGGGAAGCTGCCTCGGTCTGCCCCTCATCAAGGTTAGGAGCAAGGGAAACCATGGTCTGGACAGCCATCGTGGTGCAATCAGAAGCACCCTGTGTCTGCCCTGAGCAATTCTGTGAAGCGTCTCCCACAGCAGAGGAAATGGAGGAAAGGCATACAGGAGACAATCCGACCAATCGTGTGACAGCGCGTCCTGCCCCTTGTGGATTGGACGTTTTCGTCCGGGCAAACCACAACAGGCAGTGAGTTGTGTTCTCCGAAGTGAATAGATCCACTTCTGCCACACCGAATTCCTGCCAAATGTCCCGAACTACATCTGGGTGGAGCCTCGACTCGCCCGGATGAAGCAGAGTTCTGGACAGAGCATCTGCCGCCTGATTGGCTATCCCCAGCAGATAAACAACCTTCAGCGATGCAATCCGCGGGAGTGACCAGGTTAGGATATCATGAGTGAGCCGTAGCAAGTTCTCTGACCTTGTGCCCCCTTGGTGATTTAGGTTGAAAACCGTCAAAGTGTTGTCCAAGAGCACAAGCACATGGCGGCCCGTCAGCACCGGGAGGAAATGTCTCAGGGCCAGAAAAACTGCACGCATCTCCAGCAGGTTGATGTGATCAATAGACCGCTCCGAACAGGCCGGCAAAGTCCACTGTCCGAGGGCACGCACACAACTGAGTCACTACGACCCACCGATGACAACCTATCCCGTCATCCAACCAAAGGCTGCTGCTCCACACCTGCAGGGGCCACAGGTGAAGCAGTCCCAGAGGAATTACACAGGTAGCCGACGTCAGCATACCAATCAGCCTCAACAACACCCCATAGTGGAGACACCCCCAGACGAAACTGGACAAGAATATTCAGGATACCCGTCGTCCGAGACAATTGATTCATCCATGATGCGAATCTCTCTGTCATCCCGATGAACGTGATGGATTGTGCGGGAGACAGTGAGCTCTTTGCCCTGTTCACCGAGAGACCCAACATGGCAACGTGGTCTAGCAGCAGCTGGGTATCATGCACAGCCTGGTTCCCCATCTGAGCGCAAAGCAGCCAGTCATCTAGATATGGCACAATCCTCAACCCCTGGGGTGACAGGGCAGCCTTCATACACCTCGTGAACACTCCAGGGGAAAGAGAAAGACCAAAGGGAAGGACCCTGAACTGGTAAGTCTGGTTTCTGAAGCTGAAGCGTAGAAACTTCCTGTGATGCACAGCAATAGGAACATGAAAGTATACATCAGTCAGGTCAACACTCGTGAACCAATCTCCCTCCTTCAGCGACCGAAGAATGTGCGCAACATGCGGAAGGGGAGCTTTTTTAAGAACTTGGGTCTCCATAAATCTAAGATCGGGCGAAAACCTCCATCCTTCTTTGGAACTAGGAAATATGTGGAATAGAACCCGTCCCTCTGAACCAGAGGATGAACCACGTCTATTGCTCTCTTCTCTATCAAGGAACGAATTTCGAGAGAGAGAGCCGCTGAACGAACTGGGTCTACCACAACAGTCGGGATGCATCCCGAAAATGTTGGGGGCCGGCGTCGGAACTGCAGAGTATATCAGTCACGCAGTGTCGCCAAGACCCAGGGGTCCGACACTGCACCTTCCCAATAACTCCGATGACGTGTTGTGAAACGTCCGACCACCGGCCCAAGCACTCAGGCCTTAAGGCCTCGGTTCTTCGAAGTTGTGGGGGACGCTGACGCAGGCCCCTAGGGGCACGGCGGGGATTAGGGTTACCATGTGGGTGAGGCACCTGTACATCATCAGACCCAGGAAAATGCTGCTGGGTCTGGGGACAGTTAGAGGGCATATGACAAAAGCGCGGCTGCACCGGGGCGTAATGACAGTGAACAGGTGCTGCTGGCGCCCTCAAATTCGAAGCATGCTGCACCCGTGTTAGCTGCTGAGTGGTCGCGGACAATTTTACGCATCTCTCTAACACCTCAGATACGTCTGGACCAAAAAGATATCCTGGAATGATGGGAAGGTCTCTCGGAGTCTTTTTATAATCCTCCGATAACCTGGCTTGAGCAAACAAAACCTACCTGCGAGCCGTCAAGAGTGTTGCAGTGAGAGCACCCAGTTTCCGCGTCATGTGCCCCATGGCCAACAAGGCTGTCTGTAGAAATCGTGGAACAGAAGGATCCACCTCTACAGACCCCAAAGAATTAGAAGCAGCCAAAATTAATCGGCAGATGGTGTTCTCAACCCGAGCGACGTAGGCAACTGACTCATATGCCTTCTTCAGAAGGGAATCTGTGCGGCCACACTGAGCATTAGGACAGCGAACGTTGCCACGCAGCGCCTCATCCGGTGACACCACCAGTGCGGTTATCAGCTGTTCAACCTCTGGTACATTCCACACCCCGATGGACTAAGCTTCTGCCATGGAAGCTAAGGTGCAAGCGGTCTTGGAACGCCTCTTGTCCATCCCTGGCCCTTTGAGGGCACTCGAGATTTCCGTAATAAAGGCTTTACACACAGGCATAGCAAATGATTCGTTAGACGAAGGCCTGTGAAAAAACACACTGGACTGAACAGGGTGTGCAGGGCATTCATCCAGTCCAAGACAGGCCACTGCCATCCAAATCACCTCCAATGTGTCATCCATCTGAGGTGGGGCCATCCCCGAAGAGTGGAGAGAGCCATCACCAGAATCACCGGCTAACGCTGACCCTGCCGGCTTGTCCTGAAGCCCAGCGACATCAGTGAGGAGATGGTCCCGAAAATGTGTCGGAAGCACATGTAGACATAGCGTCATTGTGGGGGCTATGAAGAGGGAGAGGTGAGGAAATAGCCTCCTCGCTAGAAGAGTGCGAGCAAGTATCCCCAGTGGGAGCAGTAGAAGCAGGAACCAAGTCTGTTGGCTGGAGGGCCTGCAAGAGACGTTTCATCTCCGCCATGTCTGAAGAAAGGGAAGCTACCTTTTTCGATAACAGGTGCTCTGCCAAATGATTTCCCCTAGAGCTAGATCATCTTTTAGCTGAGGGAACACCAGTAGCTGCTAAGGCACGGTGTTTCTGAGCTCTCTGCCTCGAGCCCAAACTTGCTTCCAAAACCTTAGTGTCCGGGATGTGGTGCAGTCCAGCCAAACGCAGCTGTCTCTCAGACATCGGGAGCAAGCTACAATGCGGACATGGGTCCGTGAGTGCTTCTTTCAGATGCTGAACACCCAGGCATGATGGGCAAACATCATGTCCATCATCAGGGAGAACCTCATTAGGGCAGAGCTTACAATTCAAGGGATAGGCAGTGGAAACGGAGCTGAAAGCCATAGCCGCTAAAGTGGAGAGCCTCTGGATACAGCCACGAGGAGAGCCAGTAAAAAAGTAGTCCAATTAAATACTCCTACCCCTGGATGACTTTCAAATAAAAGTCAAACGGAACAGCAAGTGGCTCGTAGCTCGGCCGCACATAGTCGCGATGCTAAGGCAAAAGCCTATACTTACCGGTGGTGAGCAATCCAGAAAACAAACAAGTTGTTACCAGCCAGGCAGCGCAGTGCCAAAGGTATTGTCACAGCTTGGGAGGACGAATTTTCACTGCTCCGAGAAAGCTACACTTGACGATGCGATGAAAAATAAAGCCACAACCTAATAATCCGAAGGCGAGAAGCGAAAAGAGGTGGAGTGCTGAGCAGCAGTGGCTTAGATCACCTCTGCTCAGCTCACGTCACCACATGACATTTATTTTCTCGACCTATCTGGCTGGCGCTGCGATTATCCACTACTGTAGGCACCGTCTCTGGCGGTCAGGAGGAATGAAACAGAACCCCAAATCTATGGACTCCCAAGTGACAACTGCCAAGGGTGTAGTCGCATTGTCTGGAGATCACAAGTTCAAATCCCGACATCAGGAGTCTGCTCTCCACAATGGAACGATGGCATTTCTTTCTCACCTGTCAATCAAAGTGATACTAGCCAATCTCGGATGCCGGTCAGCTCATGTATAGTACTTTTTGTCTGTAAAGGTCACAGTGGGATTCTGTGCCTACATATTGCTTCAAAAATCTAATTGTGTTGCAGTGTTCAAAAACTTGTCTTCCTGTTGGAAACTGCCGAACTAAAGTGAGTACACACAGAAGTGTGGAGAGCCAATCAAATAGGAACCTTTAAGATTCAGAAACTTGTACAAAGATTTCACTCATTTCACAACATTGCGCCCTTCGCCTTCAGATCCACCTCCCTGGTTATTTTCTAATATTATTATACTAATCTATTATTTACTATTATCCTACATTTCACACATTATAACAACAATATATAGTTAATCTGAGCAGTGGCTTTCTTATTATCTGAAAATTTTAGTACCATGCTTACCATATGGGAAAAACAGATACACATTTACAGGAGCTCCAAGCCATTGACTAGATTTTTGTGTGCGCACGAGAAACTGTCCGTGTGCGTACGAGAAACTGTTCCTGTTACAGTTTTCGGTGTGTATAGCTCTCTTCCATTTGAGTCATTGCCATCGCTCATTCACACATAAACAAACCGAGAGCATGGATGCGCATGAATTTATAGACATATTTTAAAGATGGCCTTCAATACAAAGACATTACTTCTGTTCTTGCTTCCTGACATAGGTATGTAATCACAGAGCGACACGACGCACGGAAGACAGCTATACACACACCGGAAACTGTAACGTCTGTAGTTTCTTGTGCGCACGCAGAAAGTTTCTCGTTTTTTTTTTTGTTGCACAGGTCACTTCAGGGGCTCCGCACTCGCACTTCATTCACAGTTACCAAAATATGAGGGAGAATGTGCAGTGGGAGCAAATGTGCGTGACTGAATATCAGTGAAATTCTGTGTAAGGAGAAAGAAAATCTGGACTGATGGTCTCACTCATAAGATGCTATGCTATACTGCCACTGAAAAAAGAAAAAAGAAAAGAAAAAAAAAAAAAAATTTATTACACATTTTCAAAAGGCAATCTAAATAAGCCCAGAGATATGGTCATTTTTCTTGTAAATTGAACACCATAAAGCTTCACAGGATCAGGGAAAGAGGGTACATCCTTCAATCAACTTGCACATGGGCATGCAATTACTTATCACTGTGTGTGTGTGTGTGTGTGTGAGAGAGAGAGAAAGTGTGTGAGAGAGAGAGAGAGAGAGAGAGAGAGAGAGAGAGAATGTATGTACTGTACTATAAGGAAGTGAAAAGGCCCATTAGGAAACCCTTGTGTGTGTGTGTGTGTGTGTGTGCGCGCGCGCGCGTACAGGACAAGATATGGGCGCGATAGTGTGAAATATTAAAATTATGAACAGAAGTTTTTTCTTCTTTTCAGTGTTCAAAAGTATCACTGATTTTTTTTTTTTCATATCACTTTTTTATAACACTTCTGCTGGCAGTTTGTCAGTTTGTTAGCAAATCTATATATATTGTGGTACAAAGTGTGTCATAGAAATGCTTTTACTGTGATATCATAACTTCCTTTACTGTGATATGATTTTTGTGCCCGCCTCATCCATGGGCCATACCTTCCTCTGGCTCCTCTTCCTCAGTAGGGGACTGCAAGCGGACTCGTGATCCTCCCACTCGCTCAGATTCCCTCTGAAGACTCACAACTTCATATATGGCGTCTCCTTGGCTGCCCTTCTCCAAGCCCTACACACAAACACTCAGTAAACATGCATGTTCATGGATACACATAGACCAAACATGGAAATGCATTCAAGAAATGTAATTTAAAAAATAGCTCAGTACCTATGCCTTTACTCATATTAAAAACGTTAGCTAGCATCAAGTCCCAGCTTTAGGCATGAACAAAGTTTGACTACACAGTGATTAGGCAGGAACCGCAGTTTTTACACAGAAATGCTGAGAAGTGTAACTGTTTTAAGTTGTTTGAGAAATGTAGCTTTTGCATGGTTTTAACAAATATGACACAAAATCCAATTTGAGCAGTTATAACTCATGCCAACACTTTACTGACTCCAGACTGACAATGTGCTTTGAGTTTTCAAAGTTAGCCTCACCTCTGCTGCTGCCGCAGGGGAAACGGGCAAAAATATAATTACGCGTACGGGAGGAAATTAAAAGGAGCAGCCAGTGAGAAAAAGGTCTCTCTCTGAGTGGCCACTCCTGGGGAGCTTGTACGGTAATGGGGTTCATAGAGAGCCTGGTGTAATCAGAGGGGCAGATTACGCGCATCCTATTCGTTCATTAGAGGTCATCTCTAAACCCTTCCTTCTTCACACCTCTGAAAAAAAGCTTACATCACTGCTGATATGCTTATCATTTGCTCTGAAATAGAAGCCAATCTGTCGTAATTGCTAAGCAGAAATTGCGCTTCAGGCAGAAAACAACATTTACAGCAAATAATAACTACTTATCAGTTTCTTCACACACAATGAAAGGCAGCAGCAAATAAATTATGATAATAAAATAAAAAGAGGGCAGGGCTGGGTCTCGTGCGAACACCATAATATTATCTTTTAATTAGCTTTTAACTACGGCCCATACATTCTTCCACTCATGAATAAAATAACTATGGAGGCAGTCAGCAGGACATGCAGGCAGCAAACCGTAATTACTTCAGCATGACGATGAGAGCCAGGCCTCTCATTAAATTCCTTAATACAAAGCCTTCATTTGATGCTTCACAGCTTTCCAGGAGTTAAGGTAGTGCTCCCAATCGGCCTTAACAAAGACTCCCTGCACACCCAAGAGTCCCATCTCCTAAACTGAACACAGTAAGTTGTATCTGCATAATCAAAATGAAGTAGTATTTGTAGGGTTGCTCGATTAATCATATTTTAACTGTTACCTATTAATTGCCCTCCTCAATTAATGAAATAAAACTGACTACGATATTGGTGAGCTTAGCAAATTTGCTGCTATTAGATGCCGATTAAATGTATTGACTCTGGAGCATCAAATCCCAATCATTCAAATACCATCTATAGGTTTGTACACTTGTTCATTTCTTAATATAGTTTACAGCATCTAACAAACATTTATGCAGAGACAAATATAAAACTGCCCAGAAGTCTATAGAACTTAGCATACGTAAAGCATATAATCAGTTAAAGAGGCTTAATTCCATTTTTCTAAATTATTTAAATAAATGTACTACACAACTGTGAATTCAATGACAAGCAATATAATTACAGTTAAAGGCTCCCAAGTGGTGCAACAGAAAAGTGTTCACCTATCATTAGGAGATCGGGAGTTCGAATTCCGACAATGTTACAGCCATTTCTGACTGGGTGTCAAGAGCAAAATTAGCCATGCTCTCTGGGTGGGAAGGATGGCATACTCTCTCCCCTGTCAATCACAGAAACACTAGCCAATCATGGGCATCTGTGAGCTCATGCATGCAGAAGAAGGCACACAGCACTTTCCTCTGAATGCGTTACGCAGTGTTGCAGCATGAGCAACAACTCAAAAAGATGGGAAGGTTGGCTTCATGCGTCTTAGAGGAAGCATGTGTTTGTGCCACCCTCCCTGACTGGTAGTTGTTGTGTGATAGGGGGGGAAGTTAGCTAGTGGGTGAGAATTGGTAAGACCAAATTAGACAGAAATTTTACATGATCTTATATAGAATCACTTCAGGAAATTCTGAACCACAGAAGGCATATTAAAAGGGTTGTAGCTGCTATAGTAGTGTACCGGTTTGAGCTGCAGGTAGAAGGTCTCAGAGAAAGCTTTTCGGCTGAAGTACCAGAACCTCTCATTGGATGGATAAACCCGGGCCAAGGCCTCCATCAGGAATCGAACAGGCTCCACCACTTCTGTCACAACCAGGTCCACAGCCACTGTCACATACACCTGCTTATCTGTCAAAAATAGGCAAAACATGTCAAGATGGCAGCACTGTAGATACAGGATTGTATTTTCACTGATGCACCGACAGAGGATAGCATGTATGACTATGATGGCCTGCTATGCTGTCTGTGTTCTGTTATAGAAAAAAAACAAAACATTTATTTAACATTTATGGAAAGTGTCTCCCGTGTCAGCCCTGTAACAGTCAGAGATGAAGCTGTAACATTTATGACGTGGCAAAGTTTGCATAGGGGTTATACAGTATATTGCTAAAATGATTATGATTATTTTGCTCAATAATGATTACTGTGAACAACAGAAAACAGCCTTTTCAGACACTGCTGTAGACAAAAATTCAGTTTCAGCCAAAACCTGCCTAAAATCTTTTGCCACGTCTACTTTTAGAACCCATAAATAGGTTTCACCAAAATGTTATGAAAATGTTTATATAGATTACTTTGCAATCTTGTCTTGGCTGTCTTCCTGCAAAGATTGGGTTTGGTAAGGAGCCGATTCAAGAAATGAGGTGATAACAGTCAATCTGTCTAAAGATATCTAAAACCTTGCTAGCCAAGAGTGATTTCCTCATATAATGAATACTATGTATTGATCAAACTACTTGCTGTAGTGAAACGGACATAAGCCTCATCACTTCAGTTTGTAATCAGGTACCAGCTGTCACAAAGTCTGTGATGCTAATGTCCTACAGTGATCCTCCTGTACCAGAATGAAACCATTATATTACATTTTCTCCTTTTTCAATTTTGGGATTAACCAGAATTTAAAATGCTTAAACAGAATGTAAAGCATTTCTTGTGATGGAGATACGTACAAAAGAAATTCTGTATTTTTCAGAACTATATAGAAAGAAAAAATATCAAAATTTCACCATGTTTTCCCAAGTCACCACAAATTATTAGATATATTGACTGGTGCATTAAATAAATTCATACATTTGATTACTGTATCCAATGGTTAAACAGCCAAAAATATGCACTGTGTATAAGGCCACATAACCAAAGCAAATACAAGGCAGCTGAGCTGAAGGTCATAGAGACTAGTGCACTCTCAGGGTCTAATCCAAAAGCAAATCCTCATCTCATACTATGCACTCTCATTACTCAAAATTACAGATTATGGACTCCTCAGCAGGAAATGGAATGGCACCCTAAGACCAGCTGGATTTAATATGTGCATATTACTTTAAATTATTTACATGTTCAGTCACATGGTTAAAGGATTTCATCTCTTTGCTTTGAGGTCAAGTGTAATAATTAAAAATAATAAGATAAAAAAAAAATATCAGCGTGTGAAATAGTATAAAGTGGCCACTTACACATGACTGATTTTATTATTGTAATTAATGTGGATAAACAAGAGGTTTATGGGAGAAACTCTAAAAATAGATTCCAATTAGGATACAGTGAACCGTAAAACCGTGGCAGAGAAGAACATTTAGGTAAACAGTAGAACTTCTCTACTGATGTCAATGTCATCGCTTTCTGACAGAACTGCCAAAGGCCACAAAAACCTGATGAAAATGCAATATTGGTTCATCACACTACATGAAATTTGCAGTCAAGTAAATCAAGTCAAGTGATATAGGCCTGAAAATTCCTTTGATGAAAAGAAAACAGCTCCCTTCCTTGCAGAGCAGAGGTCAACTGTCTCCATTTGGTCCCCATTCAAATTACCAGCATGGACTAAATAATGAGGACAGGGTGTCTTTTCTGGAGGAAAATATGATAGTTTTACAAGCCAAGTCCTTTCTTTCCATTCTTTACACCCCTCACATTTTTGTAAATATTTTATTATATCTTTTCATGGGATAACACTGACGAAATGACACTTTGCTACAATGTAAAGTAGTGAGTGTACAGCTTGTATAACAGTGTAAATTTGCTGTCCTCTCAAAATAACTCAACACACAGTCATTGATGTCTAAATTGCTGGCAACAAAGGTGAGTATACCCCTAAGTGAAAATGTCCAAATTGGGCCCAATTAGCCATTCTCCCTCCCCGGTGTCATGTGACTCATTAGTGTTACAAGGTCTCAGGTGTGAATGGGGAGCAGGTGTGTTAAGTTTGGTGC